>JADRCC010548824.1:0-10830 GCA_019843855.1 Hylomyscus alleni
TCAGGATCTCTAAGACACTGACTCACCAACCAGGCAGCATACATCAGGTGATATGAGATCCCCAACACCTAAAGAGCAGAGGACTGCCTGGTCTGGCCACAGCGAGAGAAGATGCACCTAACCCTCAAGAGGGACTTGAGGCCCCAAGGAGTGGGGAAGCTTTCTGGGAGAGGGGTAGGGAGTGGGGACATCCTCTTAGAGATGGGAGGTGGGGATGAGGAAGTATCAGATAAGGAGCAGTCATGGGGCAGACCAGGAAAGGGATGAAGTCTGGACTGTAGAAGAAAAAAAAAAAGGATTAAAGAATAAAATAAAATTTAAAAAAATTACAACATAGAATCTAAATGAAATGAATGAATTCTAATTCATTCATACCCAAAACTTGAACCAAGAGGAGGTGAACATTTAGACATATAATCATTAAAGAGAATGAAAATGATGAAATGTCTCTGAACAAAAGTAAACAAATAATTACTCAGGCCTAGATCAATTCACAACAGAATTCAACTAGATTATCGAAGAACTACAAGTATATTTCTTAAATTATACTTGAAAAGATGTATAAGGTACACTTCTAAATGACTTCTATGAAGCAATTATTATAATATACCTGAATCCAGGTAAAAGCAGAACAACAATAACAACAAAACACTTTTTTTATGAAGAAAAAGAAAACTTGTAATCAAATATCCCTGTACTCTTCTCAAACTCATATTTTAATCCTTCATTTTTATGTTTATATTCTAGATATATACATAATTATAAATATGATCCATAGGTTTCATTTGCTGTTGTTTATATGTCTATATATTTGCTGCTGAACATTTGGATTAGATAATCTACCAAAAGTCTGGCATTTGGATAAAGCTGACTTACCCTCTCAGTATTAACGATTGTCTATATCACTTTATCAAGAGATTTTCTACATCCATGTTGATATGTTTTATCATTGTGGTAGTCTTGGTTAAGTGAGTATGAGATTTTGTGAGCCCAATATCCTTATTTTATAAAGAAGACACTATCTCACAACTTATTTTCTGGTTATATTGCTTTTAAAATCTTTCAGTCATTTCCTTCATTGTATTTCCTGAGCCATAATTATAGTAGTGTATTGTTTGTATGTGTAAGTTGGGGTTGCTTACCCCCACTCAGCTGTTTCCTGCATTTTGATGAGTTGAGGACTTTTGTAACAGACTAAGTTGCAAAAAGGAGCATCATTGATGACAGTTAAAGAGTTCCTCAAGTGTATGAGTCTATGGATAGTTATTAAGAATGCAGTAAGAGGGCTGGAGAGATGGCTCAGCTGTTAAAGGTTTGGCTCACAATCAAAAAAATAAGAATGCAATGAGAAATTATACTGGCTTAGACAAAATGGCAACAAAGTACTGAGAATACAGCAATATATCAAACATATTCACCTCAATCAAGTAGGTTTTATCTTGCAGAGTATCAATAATTGAACATATTAAATATATTAAATAAGTATATGAAGTGAATAAGCTTCAGACAATCCACATAATCATCTCAATAGATGCGAAAAAATCTTTGACAAATTCCAATGTGCCTTCATGATCAAATTCCTAGAAATAATAGGATTTTAAATAACAGAGCTCATCATGATATGTATGACAGATGAACAGCAGTATTACCTTAAGATATGAAATATTTGAAAGCAATATGACTAAAATCGCTGAAGACACAAAGTTATCCATTATCTCTACTCCTTTAAATACAGTGATTGAAGCACAAGCTGAAGCAGTAAGACAAGAGAAATAAAATTAAAGGAAGACAAATAAGAAAAGGAGTTAAATTATCTCTATTTGCAAATGAGATGGTATTATAGAAAAGAGAGCCCATAGATTCTACTAAAGATTTCTAGAAATTATCAACAATTTCAGCAAAGTCTTGGTATATAAAGTTATTGTACAAAATCAGTAGCTTTTCTATACACCAACAACAAATAACCTGAGAAGGAGATGATAGGTACACTGCCATTTATAATAGTGTCAATAAAGTCTACAAATAAACACAACCAAGGGATAGAAGGCCTCTACAAGAAAAAAATGATGACATTGCAGAAGAAACTAGAAAACGTTAAGACATGTCTTGCTTAGATTTTTTTGTTTTGGTTTGAGTTTTTTTGTTTTTGTTTTTTTGTTTGTTTGTTTGTTTTTGTTTTGGGGGGGTTTTGTGGTTGTTCATTTATTTGTTTTGGTTTATTGAGACAGGGTTTCTCTGTATATCCCTGGCTGTCTTGGAATTCACTCTGTAGACCAGACTGGCCTTGAACTCAGAAATCTACCTGCCTCTGCCTCCTATGTGCTGGGATTAAAGACATGTACCACCACTGCCTGGTTTTAGGTTTAATCAATTTAAAACATGCTAGAGTCATCTGGTAAGAAAGACCCTCAACTGAGGACAATGTGTCCATTAAATTGGACTGTATTCATCACTGTGAGTTATTTTAAGGATTAATGAATGATTTGTGTGTGATAATTTTACAGTGTGCAATGCCATCATTGAGCACATGGTCTTGAAGTACGTAAGAAAACATTTTGAGAAAGTCCTGAAAAGAGAGTAAGCAGCACTTTCCCTTTATTTCTGCTTCAATACCTGCCTCCAGATTCCTGCCTTGGCTTTTCTCAATGATGGACTGTTATTGGGATGTATAATCCAAATATACCTTCACCCTCCCCTCAACTTGTGTTTGGTCAAGGTATTTATAATGGCAACTGAAAGTTACCTAGGACAACCTTACATGCTCATAGACTGCCAGAATTAATTTCGTAAAAGTGACATTCCACAATAGCAATTTACAGATTCTATCTAAGTCCAATCCCAACCTATACTCATTCTTTACAGAACTAGGAAGAACCCCCTAAATTGAATAAGGAACTGCAAAGGTCAAGGGATAACCAAAGAAACATTAAGGAAAAAAAAAAAAAACAAGCAATCACGGAGTAGTTATGATCCCAATTAGAGTTTTATAGTATTTTTTTTAAAAAAGAATGATAACACAAAGCAGATATGTCTAGCAAGAGAACACAAGAGACACTCAAACATGAGTATATATAACTACAGCCATCTGATATTTGATAAGGATACCAAAAATTTACTGAATAAAAGATAAAAAGTTCAAAATATTATTTTCAGAAAACTGAATGTCTACATGAAGAAAAAAAATAGACCCATACCCGCCACTCTGCACAAAAATAAAATTCAAATATATCAAAGATCTCAATGTTGAATCTGTAATTCTAGGACTACTAGAAGAAAATAGTAGGCAGTACCCTATCAGTTGCAGCAGTATACCCTACCTGATATAGAAAATGACTACCTGAAAAGGACTCCGTTTTTCTGCAAATAAAGACCAACAACTGACAAGTAAGACCTAACAAAAACAGTTGACATATACTCATTTCCTGTGCTACTGACTACTGCTGGCCACTCTGTCCCAGTGCAATCCCACTGTGTTTCCAGCTCTTGTTTGCTTGTCCCTGGGGCTGCTAGTTCTTTCTCGGCCATTAACTCCAGTAGTCAGTGGTCCCACATTCCAGTAACCAAGTAGAATTGCCAATATTCTCCCAACCCCAGATCCCCTGCTCCATCCATTTACTTTTTGCCCTGGTGCTCTTCCTCCAGCCTACTCTCAACTTACCAACTCTCCAGGGGGCCAGAGCACCCTAGTTCCCTTCACTGCCACACCAGCTCCACGCAACCACCAACCATTCATCTCATGGTCAGCCGCTACAACACCCAACAACCCAGTAGAAACAAAACTCTAGAAGCTTATAATTAACAAGTAGTATTTATATATCAATAAATTTGCAATTCACAAGATTCCAATACAATAATTTCAGAACCAAGTCAATAAACCCAGACACTATTGTGGATGCCAAAAATTGTTTGCTGACAGAAACCTGATACAGCTTCTCCTGATAGGCTCTACCAGTGCCTGACAAATACAGACACTGATGATCTCAGTCAACCATTGGACTGAGCACAGGGTCAGTAATGGAGGAGCTAGAGAAAGGACCAAAGGAGCTGAAGGGGTTTGCATCCCCATAGGAGGAACAACAATATGAACCAACCAGTACCCCAAGAGCTCCTAGTGACTAAACCACCAACTAAAGAGTATACGTGGAGGGACTCATGACTCTAGCTGCATATGTAGCAGAGGATGGCCTTGTCAGTAATCAATGGGAAGAGAGGCCCTTGGTCCTGTGAAGGCTCTATGCCCCAGTGTAGGGGAATCCCAGGACAAGAAAGCTGGAGTGGGTGGGTTGATGAGCAAGGGGAAGGTAAGGGGATAGGAGATTTTCAGAGGGGAAACCTGGAAAGTGGATAACATTTGAAATGTAAATAAAGAAAATATCTAATAAAAATAATAATTTCAGAACCAAATGATAATGATAAAAGCTGCCCACCTAGATTTATACAAATTATCCCAATTATTCTAACCTTTATGATATCACAACCTCCTTTAAAGCCATGCTGGTTCAAGATCTTCTTCCTGTCTGTCTGCTTCCATCTTTGCTTCCTCTCTTCTCTCGAGATGTTCACTGTCTTGGCAACTCTTAGCACTGCCTCCTTTTTCCCTCCAATCACAGGCCTCCTGTTGCACTAATATTTTAATGTTATTGAATAGAGAAAATCTTGTCACACCAAAGAATAATAGAAATAGAAGACATTAAATATTACAAGTTCCAAGACCCAGAAAACATCTTCAACAAAATCATAGAAGAAAACATCCCTAACCTAATGAAAGAGATGCCCATAAACATAGAAGAAGCTATAAAACACAAAATAGATTGGACCAGAAAAGAAATTCATCATGCTACGTAATAATTAAAACACAAAATGTACAGAACAAGGAAAGAATGTTAAAAGCTGCAAGGGAAAATAGCCAAGTAACATGTAAAGGCAGACCTATTGAATAACACTAGACTTCTTAACAGACTCAAAAGGCCAGAAGATCTTGGACTTACAGGCCTAAGAGACCGCAGATGACAGTTCAATTTACAATATCCAGCAAAACTCTCAATCACAATAGATGGAGAAAGCAAGATATCCCCTGGCAACCAAGTTTAAACAATTCTTTTATACTAATCCATCCCTACAGAACATACTACAGGGAAAACTCAAGCATGAGAAAAGCAATTACATCCAAGAAAACACAAGAAATTACTCATTTCATTTCACAATACCAATAAGAATTGGTAAAATTAAATACTGAGGTGACAGCAGATGCCAGTGAGGTTGTGGAGAAAGAGGAAAACTTCCTTTATTGCTGGTGAGATTGCAAGCTGGTGCAACCACTCTGGAAATCAATTTGGTGGTTCCTCAGAAAATTGCACATAGTACTACTGGAGAATCCAGCAATACCACTCCTGGGCATATACCCAGAAGATGCTCCAACATGTAATAAGGACACATGCTCCACTATGTTCATAGCAGCTTTATTTATAATAGCCAGAAACTGGAAACAACCCAGATGTCCCTCAACAGAGGAATAGATACAGAAAATGTGGTACATTTACACAATGGAATACTACTCAGCTATTAAAAACAATGACTTCATGAAATTCTCACAACTTGAAAAGAAGACAATCACAAAAAAATAATACAAGCTTAAAAACAAAAAGAAAGGAACTGACAATTATTGGTCATTAATATCTCTAAAAATCAATGGACTTAATTTCCCAATAAAAACACATAGGGTAAAAATCATTCTGCTACTTACAACACCCCAGTAATAAAGACAGCCACTATCTCAGAGTAAAAGGCTAGAAAAAAGTTTTCAAGACAAATGGTCCCAAGAAACAGGTTGTAGTAGCCATTCTAATAACTAGTAAAATAGACTTTTATCCAAAAATAATCAAAAGAGATAGGGAAGGACACCTCATACCCCTCAAAGGAAAAATCCACCAAGATGAAGACTCAATTCTGAACATCTATGCCCCAAACATATGGGCATCCACATTCATAAACTTTACTAAAGCTCAAAACACACATTGAACCTCATACAATAGTAGTAGGAAACTACAACATCCCTCTCTTACTGATGGACAAGTCATTGAATCAGAAAATAAACAGAAACACACTGAAATTAACAGATGTTACAAACCAAATGGCTTTAACAGATATGTACAGAACATTTCATCCAAAGCAAAAGAATATATATTTTCTCATCACTTTATGGAACCTTATCCAAAATTGAACATATAATCAGACACAAAACAAGCCTAAACAGATAAAGTAGTTTGAAATAATCCCTTGCATTCTATCAGATCAGCACAGACTAAGGCTATAATTCAACAAAAACAGAAATAACAGGACCCCATATGCTTGTGGAAACTGAACAACTCTCTACTTAACAATAACTTGGCCAGGGAAGAAATAAAGAAATTAAAGACTTTCTAGAATTCAATGAAAATGAAGTCACAGCATACCCAAACTGATAGAACACGATGCAAATAGTGTTAAGAGGAAAAGCAGTGTTAAGAAAATTATAGCTCTAAATGCCTTCATAAAAAATAGAGAGATCCTATACTAGTAACTTAACAGCACACCTGAAGTTCTACGACAAAGAGAAGTAAACACACCAAAGTGAAGGAGATGGCAGGAAACAGTCAAACACAAGGCTGAAAGTGACCAATTAAAAACAGAGAGAACAAGACAAAGAAAGAACAAAAAAATCCCAAACCAAGAACTGGCTCTTTGAAAAAATCAACAACAGAGATAAAAATTTAGTCAAACTAACCAAAAGGCACAAAGACAGTATCCAAGTTAACAAAATCAGAAATGAAAAGGTAAACATAACAGCAGTAGCTGAGGAAATTAAAAAATGACTTACTACAAAGCCCTATACTAGGAAAAATATGAAAATCTACATGAAAAGGATTATTTTCTAGACCAATACCACATAACAAAGTTAAATGAAGGTAAGGTATTGTTTCAAACAGTTCCATAACCCCTAAAAAAATAGAACCAGTAAAAAAAAAGAAAACAAACAAAAACTTCCCAACAATAAAAAGACTAGGGATACATAGTTTTAGTGCAGAATTCCACCAGAATTTCAAAGAAGACCTAATACTCCTGAATCTTCTCAAAGTATGCCAAAAAATAGAAACAGAAGAAGCATACGACCTCATTCATTCTACAAGGCAATAGTTACCATGCTACATAATAAAGAGCTAATAAAGCAAGAAAATTTATATTAATTTCACTTACGAGCAGAGATGCAAAAACAGTCAATAAAATTCTCACAAACTGAGTCCAAGAACACACCAAATACATCTTTCACCCTTATCAAGTAGACTTTTTCACAGGCATGTAGGAGTAGTTCAATATATTAAAATGCATCAACAATATCCACTATTATTAAAAAATTAAAGAAAATATCACATGATCACCTCATTAGATGATGAAAACCCTCTGACAAAATCCATGTTAAAAAGAGAGATCAGCGATACAAGGCAATACTTAAACATGATAAAGGCAATATACAGCAAACCAACAGCCAACACCAAATTAAATGGAGAGAAACTTAAACAATTCCACTAAAATCAAGGGCAAGGAACGATTCCCAAAAGACTCCCTATATATACAGTTAGTTACTATTGCTGTTGGTTAAACCACAGAGGTATAAGACTACTGCTGAAGACATTATGCACTGCAAAAACAGGTTCCAGAGGTTCCAGAGCTATAACTGATCTAACTTCTCCTTCTCTGATGGAAAAATATTTATGGTACCAGAATTTGACATGCAGACTTTCAAAGGAGTGACACAATCAACATTCTAATGCATCCATCAAGACCAGTATGTCACAGTAACCCTATGGATGCAATAGTGGCACATATAAATTGAGAAAAACCAATGCATCGCTAATGGAATTTCAAACATTCTCAATAAATGACAGACTATGCGTGGTACTGGAAACAAGTCTACCAAATTAGAGCCTGTGAATCATGGTTATTGGAGGAGAATATACAACCACAAATTTACTAACCCAGCATGGCCCTTAACAATTTATAAACATTTCTCTCTACACCAACAGATGAGTGTAAAATTCTCCCCTCATCAAGGAAACTTCTCTTTACCACAGGGAGAGACCACTACCAAAAACAAACAAAAACAAAAACAAAAAAAAACCCAACCAATCAAAATACAAAGTTGTGGAATGCATTCTCTGTGGTGGTAACATCTGTAAAAGAATTCCTCACTTAAGGCTCAAGGAACATCATGGAAGACAAGGTAGACAGACTCTGAGATAAGAAAATCAGGAAAATTGATATGAAATTGTGTCTTATCAAAAGATCCTACCATTAAGTACCACCAATGTGACTCCCTAAATGTGATTTGAACAAGAACAATATGAGTAGATATGCCAAAGTGGATGGGAAATATAGCCCACGAGAACCTGAACTCTACACAGAGAACTATTGGCAACTAAAGAGAGCTGGGAGCATGAGAGGTGAGACATTAAGCCAGGGAATCTCCTTGTGAATAGTTAACTGTGTTCTAAAGATTCGTGATTTTGGACTGGCCAGAGTGGAAGATTGGATGAATCCTGTCATATGACTCAAGAAGTTGTTATTCAGTATTACCGGGCTCCAGAGATCCTGATGGGCAGCAGTCATTAGAGCAATGCTATTGACATCTGGTCTGTCGGGTGCATCTTTGCAGAGCTACTCGGCCGAAGAATATTGTTTCAGGCGCAGAGTCCCATTCAGCAGTTGGATTTGATTACAGATCTGTTGTGCTTGCTCGTTATCACTGGAAGCAATGAGGACAGCTTGTGAAGGTACTAAGGCACACATCCTCACCTAACAGCCATCTCTTCCTGTGCTCTACACCCTATCCAGCCAGGCCATACATGAAGCTGTTCACCTGCTTTGCAGGATGTTAGTCTTTCCATCCATCAAAAAGAATATCCACTAAGGATGCTTTAGCCCACCCCTACCTGGATGAAAGGCGGCTGAGATACCGTATGTGTATGTATAAGTGCTGCTTCTCCACCTCGACGGGAAGAGTCTATCCCAGTGACTTTGAGCCTGTCACTAACCCCAAAGTTGATGACACCTTTGAGAAGAACCTCAGCTCTGTCCGACAGGTTAAAGAAATTATCCGCCAGTTCATTTTGAAACAGCAAACAGGAAACAGAGTGCCTCTCTGCATCAACCTGCAGCCCGCTGCCTTTAAGAACTTTATTAGTTCCACCGTTACTCAGCCGTCTGAGATGCTGCTATCCCTCTGGTGTGGGAGTGACTGTGGAAGACACTGTACTGCTGAAGATGTAATGTAGCTTTCACTGTAGTATGGGATTTGCAGTTCTGGAGGGTTAATCATGCTTGTACTATAATTTTACTAATGAAGTTAAATTAACAACCACTACTTGTATGATATGAATAATATTTAGAAATGTTACTAGACCTTTAATCTTGTAAAGTGGTTATGCTTTTAGAAGAAAAAAAATTTTACCCAGAGTTGCACCTGGTTAAAGAATTCAGTGCAGCTGTAATGGCTCACCTCAGAACAAATGAAAATTGAACCAAATTTGGGCATTTGGGGTTTATGTTTTTATTTTATTATTATTATTTTTTTAATGAAGTAAGATTGTTCACATGTATACACTCACACACAGAGGACAGTCATACACTTTGATATTTGAGCCATTCCTAAAGATTAAGGGTTTTCTAAAACTAAAGAATCTAGAAAGCTTGCCAGTGACCAATCATGGAGCCACGTGAGCTGACTGTGGCTGCCCCTGGGACATGGGTGGGAGGGGCTTGCCACCTAATGATGAAGTCCTGTGATTGACTTCTCATTAGAGCTGTGCTGGTGGTGTGTGCTGCCTAACCTTCAATGCTGTGTGTAGAGAGAATGAGTTCGTGGCTAGGAGAAATTAACCCTCTGTTTCCCTTACCTGGTATATATATAGAGATGATAGAGATAGATAGATAGATAGAGAGAGAGAGAGAGAGAGAGAGAGAGAGAGAGAGAGATTATGTCTAATAATATATATATATATATATATATATATTTGATCTATTTTTATTAGAAGTTTTTCTGCTCTTACATAAAAAAGACCCAAGCATGCATCTTTCATGTGTATAAATAATTCATTTCTGGGCTAATTTCAAAAGAATCCCAACACTGCTGTATAGAGAACTAGCGTGCACATTTTAGGTCTATGAAATTCTGTGAGACTTTTCCTGCACTAGACAGTGAAAAAATAATAAATAAAAGACAATTTTTTTAAAAAAAATTACAACCACAAAGGCCCATAGGGAGTTATGTCAAATGTTTTTGTGTCCTTAGGCAAAGCTGTAGGAATCTTGAAATGTCACAGTAGTAAATAACATTACTTTTTGACAAATTCTTTTTCCTGCTGGACCACTGAACTCTGTGCATATGTAAATATGAGCACCAATCGAAGGCCTCTACCTCCTGGAGTCACATAGCTTGGCTTGTTACCTCCACACGCTGATGATGACTTATTTTTTTTAAGTTCAATATGGAGACTTGAAACTTGAATGTCCCTTCCAACATTTATATTAAAAATAAAAAGACAAGAAAATTGAAGAGCATTTTTCACCTGTATGAGGACTACTAACGGATCATCTTAAAACTGCTCTGAGAAAAAGCTTGGTGTGTGTTGCGGACAATTAACTGTTAAAGTTACTATAAGTTATCAGTATTTAGCAGAGTATTTTCATCTTGAGTGATCTGAGCTGAATTTTAAGTTATATTTGGAAGCTTTAACGTCAATGAAGTAATTAATTGCTGTAAAAGAAACAAACATTGAATTACTAAACAAAGATGGT
>JADRCC010548830.1:0-12634 GCA_019843855.1 Hylomyscus alleni
GGCTCAGGAAAGACAGAACATGTGATGGAAGTATGTGCAGAGACTGCTCATTTCACAGTGGACAGGAAACAGAAAAAGGATATAACTAGGAAAGGTGCATGGCCCTTCACAATTTCAGTTCATTCCTTTTAGTTTTCAGAACCTCCCAAAATATATCAGTATATAAAAACAAAGAACTATCCTATGAAGTCTTTATGAGGGGGGTCTTACTATCCAATCCATAAAACACAGATAAGCAACAAAATCAGTAGGACTGGTGTCTTAGGATTTTACTGCTGTGAATGGACACCATGACCAAGTCAAGTCTTATAAATGACAATATTTAATTGAGCTAGCTTACAAGTTCAGAGGTCCAGTCTATCATCATTAAGGTGGGAGCAGGGCAGCATCTAGGCAGGCATGATGCAGGCAGAACTGAGAGTTCTACATCTTCATCTGAAGGCTGCTAGTGGAAGACTGCCCTCTAGGCAGCAAGGGTGAGGGTCTTAAACCCACACCCACAGTGACACACCTACTCCAACAAGGCCACACCTCCCAATAGTGCCAAACACTATTGGACCAAACATACACAAACCATCACAGTTGGTAAAACAAAAATTAAAGGAAAAATCTCTTTAAACCCAAACTTCATGATGGAGAGGTCATTGTACATAGATGACTGTGTTGCTGAGCCATCTGTGGCACACATAGCTAGACTTTCAGTCACAATATCATTATGCTTTAATGATGCTCTTGAAACTATTTATGCTAGTTTTACTTAGAAGTTAATGTGTTCATGTTGTAATCAGTTTGAAAGTAAAAGGTATTTGCATTGTATAGGCACATTGCTAGCAAGCTGAATGTACTCAGTTTGTCTTCATTACCTAGGAAATCCCTAGTGTTCTTTGAAGGCTACTGAGGTACCACTGAAAGGCTGAGAACGGAGGGAACAATAGAGTGAGTAATCTGTAGTCAACTTTTTCCACGAGTGCAGCATTATTATCTGTATTATGCATTGAAATGTAACCACTTTTCTTTGCAATAAAATGTTGGTATACAAAATGAAATATATAAAATTCTCAAAGCTCCCAGGGACTAAACCACCAACCAAAGAGTACACATGGTGGGACTGATTGCTCCAGCAGCATGTGTATAGTAGAGGATGACCAAGTGGGTCATCAATAGGAGGAGAGGCCTTTGGCCCTGTGAAGGTTCTATGCCCCAGTGTAGGGGAATGCCAGGAACAGTAAGCAGGAGAGTGTGGGGTGGTGAGCAAGGGGATGGGAGAGGGAACAGAGGTTTGTTCTTGTTGTTTTTTGAGTTTTCTTTTGGAGGGGAAAATGGGAAAGGAGAAATCTTATGACATGTAAATAAAAAAAATATCTAATAAAAAAATAAATAAAAAACCATCAGTAAAAACGAAACGGGATTATGTGCAATATATATTTAAACAAATCTTTAAAAAATATTTGTACATAAGATACCTTGCCTTTTCAGCATACCCCTGAGGCAGATCATAAGGATCTATTTGTCATATACCACAAACCATGGCTCATTAGAAAATCTGCTGAGAGAATCCTGCCCTTGTCTTCACTCTGGTGGCCTAGGACAACTTTAAATGAGCTGTATTGACCTTGATACACATTGTCTGCCTCATATTTACATTTCTAAATGACTGTCAACCAGTGCATAAACCATGACACTCCCTGTCAACAGCAGCAATTTGGGGAGCCATATTATCCTCATTGCTAGAGATTAAATAACTAAATGCCAAAGGTTTATCTTAAGTGGACTCAAGGAATTCTCATTTTGATTTCCCAATGATAAAATGTTCAAACTCCCAGGGTCTAAGTAAAACCAAAAAATATCTATTCACTCTTCTAAAGGTTCTTCCAGCAGTCCTATTAATTCAGAGAAATCAAACTTACTTCTGTCTGTAAGTACTTACTGACTTTACAGTTCTTGCTCCTGTCTATCAGTGAGCAGGCTTCAAGGTAAACTGAAATTTGCTGTTACATACTAATGTGTATAAATTAAATTGCTTTCAGCTGCAAGTTAAAGAAAACTTCACCTCTAATCATCTTAAATAATAAGGAAGTATACTATTTCTCAAGGGAAGGAATCCAGAATAATAGAGTGGCTACCATTATCCCATTCAACATACAGCCTCTCACTGCAGGATCCCTAGAGATTCCTAATGCTCCAAGTCATTTGTTACTGGCAACTCATTAACCTCTGTAATAGCAGTATTTACTACATGCTTATGAGAACTAAAAAAGAAAAATCACATATATCATTTTCTTTGTTGGGTTTCAATAAAACTTGCCTAATTGTAGGAATCTAAGTAGTTTGGTTTTTTTTGCCCCTTCTCCCCCAAATGACACCCTTTATGATTATAAGACATATCAGGACTTCCTCTCGCTATATTCAAGACATAATAGTTTTCATGAGGAAGAGAAGTCTTTATTTTCTCATTGTTGATTAGAAACAAGAAAATATGAAACTTATCCTCTGAATGTATTATAGTTGTGTAGCTTGGTTTTCTGATGGGATTCCTAACAATGAGAAGGAGGAGTTGTCTCTGATTATTTTGCTGCCTTTTGGAAACTTTTTCTCATTCTGGCTTGTCTTGTCTAGCCTTAATAAGAGGAGAGGTACCTAATCTTAATGCAACTTGATATGCCATGTTTCTGTTGGTATCCATCAGAAGCCTGCCCTTTTCTGAAGAGAAAGTCAGGAGCAAGGTGGGAGGGAGAACTGGGAGTAGAGGAAGGAGGGAAACTGCAGTCTCGATATTAAAAAAAATTGACAATAGCAATAAGAAACTCCATCAAATTTAGTTCATATTACTTTGGCCTGATAGTAAATCCATAAATCTATTTTTTTTATGATGAACTTCCTGTGATCAATACACATCTTATTAACCCTCAGTTGCCAAGCCATTTTTTCTTCAGAATGGCATAGATTATAGAATAGTGCCATGAAATAAAACCAAACCAAACAAAACAAAACAAAGTTTACTTCATACACTATTTCTATAAGAAATGAGTATGCAATGAACACACTTCTAGAACCATTACAAAATAATATAATTTATGGATGTTTCAGACCATTATTTATTATGCACTTGTTCTCCAGTTACATATTCATTGACCACCAAAACTTTAATATATGGAAATGTTCAAATATCTCCCCAAATCTGCAATTTAGTAACACCTTTAAATGTAATCAGCAATGGCTCCCTCTTTATCAACCCATAGAGATTTATAGTGAGAAATTCATGATAACTAGCTTCCATCCATTTGTCCATGTACATGCTTCACATCTGTCTGCCTGTTTATTTATCTACCAGACTCAATTGGTACTGAAAACCATCTTCATCAAGTTTATGGAGGATTGACCAGTATTTGAATATCACCTGGAACAATGGGATTTTTTGGAGGACAAGACTTAAACTTTAGCAGAACAGGGCTCTCCCAGAGACTGTGTTATCAGGGACCCATTGTTGGAAGTGAGAAGCTGCTGGTATCATTGCTAGTCCCTGAGGCAGCCACAGGGATACTCAGCTATCCTTTCATGTTAGTTCTCCAAAAGTCAGCTAGCTCTTCTCCTGTCCACCATCACTATCTCCACTGTCATCAACTGTCATACCATCAAAGCCTGCAATGCTTGCAGTAGTGCACTGATAGTCATGGCTCTTATATAAAGTAAAGCACTGCAGGCAGAACCAGATCAAAACCTTACTATTCTTGGAACTTGGGGGTGTCATTTTAGCTTTCAACCTCTACTGCAACAATAATTCATAGGGCAAAGGAGTTAGGATGAACACGAAATCTCATTCTTACCAGCTACTTTTCTCATCACTCTGACACAATGCCCAACAGAAGAAGCAGTTCCATAGTCTCGGGGGATGAGTTGACCATGGAAAATGCCATGGACATTAAAATCCTCCTGGTCACAAATACAAGTGTCATCAGATGATGGCAATTTTATAAATTTTGCCAAAGTAGATCCACACAATATCTAATATTCTACCATAACTTATATATGCTTTGATATTAAGATGTTTGACATCAGTTGTGGATGATTACTGGCTACGTGGTACTATCTACCAACTTTCTGCAAATATCTCATCTCAATTATTCTTCTGGATTAATTCTTTGCTATTTTACTTTGTAGTGGCTACTCACATTTGTACTATAGTCTCAGTTTTTTATTATTACCTATATACATATTATTTTCTATTTGTCTTTTGATATCTTAATTGGATTTTGCTTGGCTTAAACAATCAATTTTATATTCAAGTGTAGGGTTCTGTGCTACTTTTAAAGTTGTATTGACTACACTAGATTTTTCCTGAACAGATACTGCATGCTGACTATAGTTTCACTTTTGTTGACTTTCTTGAACTATTATTGGTGTAAGTAGAGTTAGAAATTTACTTAAAAGTTTTCCTCATTTGGAAACATAGCTCAGCTATTCACAACCAAAAGGACAAAACAATTCTTAAAGTTTTTCTCATTTAGTTGTCAATATTAATGCACTTTTAAGATAGTTTTATTATCCTCTAATAAGTAATCTGGTTAATCACTATCATTTATAAAATGTCCTAAGTATACTTAGACTAACTTAATTTTTTATATGTTACATGGACTTTCTTTGCATCTACACATTAAGACAACATCCCATATCTTTATTACTCCTTTACTGAAAACCAAAGTGTGGCCCAGATTCTGATTTTCTTTTGTTTTATTCATCTCTGTAGCCTTGGCTGCCCTGGATCTCTCTCTGTAGATCAGGCTAGCCTCGAACTCACAGAGATTCACCTGCCTCTGCCTCTGTCTCTGCTTCCTGAGTGCTGGGATTAAAGGTGTGAACTACCACCACCTCCTGTCTCTAATGCTTAATTTAATGTATCTCTTCTAATATAATCCATATTGAACATAGAAACATATTGAAGATATGGTCATAGAGATTCCTTTCCTTTATGACCTGTTGGAAGATAAATACACTTGACTGATTTTTTTTTCCTGTCAACACTTAATGACATTTCTCATAAGGACAGGGAATCCCTGGTTCTCAGACTGTGTATCCTTCCATAATCCTTATCCTCTCCACAATGCTTTCTACATGACAGATAAAGAATTACAGAAGTGCTCTGTCTGTAGGTGAGGGAAGAACCTAGTACTCCCTTTACAGTTTTCTTGAGGTTTTTCATTTTCTTAAGCTTATAGGAATATGTTGATTCATAGAAGCTTCCCTTCCAGTACCAAGGAAATGAGATTTTAGCAGATGCCCTCTCTCTTCAGAAGGTGGTACAAATCCATTCAAGGTAAAACTAAAAGTGCTTCTGACCTCAAAAGCCATGTCTAACTCCTCACCATAGATGATGCAGCTCTTAAAACATGGCACTCCTTTAGTAATAAAAATATTTATAGTTTGTCTTTTGAAAACATGAGGAAATTGAACTATGTGTATAAAGTGTCAGCTTCGGGGAATCTATCCTGTCTAAGAGGAAATTTCTGGTTTCTGACTGTGGGCAAGGATGCCACAATTATTAAAGTATTAGATCGACAAGTCCTTGGGGACATGCACAGTGAGGGGTTAGCCAATTTCAGAGAACAAGGGATCAGAAGATTTTCCAAGATTTAGCTAGTACTGCCACTGCCTGCTGTTTCAAGTGTCTCTACAGCAAGTAGCCATTGTGAAAAATTTACTGGATTTACTTAATAGATAAGAAAGGAAAAGCTGGACTTATAATTTTGTGTAGTGAATATTTTTGGTATGCTGACTATTCTCAAAATGTCTGTTCTTAAATAAAACCAGCTACTTGCTTCTTCTGTTTTGAATTAGACTCCTGTGTACATGGATCAAGGATTGTGGAAAAATGATAAGGAAGTAATATTTGTCTATGATAGTGAGATAGGCCCAATCCTAAAAATTCTCTATATTTATGATGTATCAAGACTTAGCACATATGCCTCTAAAATATTCATCTTTGAAAAATGGCCAAAATATCATTAAAATTAAACAATTTTAATTAAAGATTAATGCAGTATTATTTCAGTGGTATTAGGTACTGGAAGCAAAAAAGTCTCCAGACATATTCAATCCCTAGTTAAAGAAAACTCTGAATGAAGTATAAAAGAAAATTGGAAGTACTAAAAATATTGTTTGTGAACTTTTCATAATTCAGTTGTGTGGTTCTCAGGTATGAATGTAGATAACAATGTAGTATCACAATGTTAAAAGATTGGACAGACAATACTGTTTGTAATAGGTATAAATTTGATAACAATAAAGATAACACATACTAAAATTTATTCATTAAAGTAAAACACTTATATTTATCAATAATAATATGTTGTAAAACTCCAGAAAAAATAATGAACGTTATAGTTAATAAATTAAATATTCTTGTAATTAACTGTAGCTTAAAATTAAATTAGTAAAAGAACATAAATAAAATGATGTGTTTCATTCTATGGAGATATGCAAATGAATTTGAAGAATTTAGGAAATAATCTCTTCATAACAACAGGAAAAATACAAAATATCCATTTTGACAAAAATATGCTCATAAACTTAAAAATACAATAAAACCACAATAAATAACTGTAAGAGCAAAAAACACTAAAGACATTCTGCTCCCATAAAAATAACTTTCATTTGTCAGATGTAATTGTAGTCTCAGAGGCTTAATGCTAAATAAATCCACCCTTTCAAGCTCTTTCTGAACTCTGTCTGGTTGGTTCAACTCAGCTGTTCTAGCTCAAATTCTTCTCCAACATGACTGACTCAAACTGGCTTCTCTTGGCTTTTCATTGAATTGTCATGCTTGTCCTTAAACTAACTCCAGCAATGTGTTCTAATCTTCAGACTCCTCCTCATTCTCTGACTCATCCTCTCTTCACCTGCAACCTGTCTCTGTAAAACTGTCCAGAAAAAAAGTACCTCCTCTCCCTCTTTCTTTCATCTCTCCCTCCCCCCCCCAGATGTTCTCTTAAGTTGCCTCTCCTTCCTTTGCTATTCTTGGGAGAGTTGAGCATATCCTATCTTTGACTCATTCTGTCAAATATTTTTTTCTGATTCATCACTTTGTCTGCCCCTCAATTAGACATCACTTTCAAACATAGCTACTTCCATCTACAAACTAAGGGTGTGTGTGTATTCTAGCCAGAAGAGTTTCCAGCTAAATGGCCAAATAGTGCACACAGACCTAGAAAGTCTTTGGATGTGATCCCTAACCAGAGAGGCTATGTTGCTGGCTTAAATTTTCTGTACGTGCTCCTATGTGAGAAGTTTGAGTTTTATAGATGCCCTTAGTTATCAGATTAGTTTTTATTCACCAGGGATGATGTGTGACAACTAGCTTAGAGGAAATATTTATAGAACTATAAATCTTAACACACTTCATATATCACTAATAATTCTATGGTGATATGAATTTAAATATAAAAAAGGAAACAATGACAAAGAAAATGGAACCCTAATCTTGGGGTACATACTATGAGATTAAAGAAAGAAATTATAATAATTTTAGTCTTTGCTCATAAAAATTTTATTTCGTATATAAATGAATTCATATGTATCATATCAGACAGTGTTACAATTAACACTGTCTTTTAGAGGTAGATTGAATTTGTACTATATACTCAAAGAGTAGAGTCCCTATGCAGTTGAATGTTTGAAACTCTTTGCAGAAGACCTGCATTCAACTTGCTACACCCATGTTGAGTGGTTCACAACTGTTGTAACATTGTTCTAGGGGGTCGGCCGTCCTCTCCTGGCTTCTTGGAACACCTACATGTATGTGTGTATACTCATATATATTAAAAACAAAAGATTGCTTCAGATTTCTCTGAGTGTCATGCCAAGAACTATTGAAGCAAAACCGGAGACTTGTGTGCTTGGAATGAAATAATGTGTGGAAAGCCTTCCTCTGCCACCCGCTGAGTGCTCATAGGAAGACTGGTGTTACTTACAAAGCTTTTTTTTTTCTTGTATGTAAAATTGGTACAATATCTACCTCACTGGATTATTTTATTTTTGAATTAAATTTGTCCTTTGTCCATTACATTTTAATTATTTCCACTCCAACCCCTCTTATCTACCTCTCAAGTTCATATCTCTTTGTTTGCTTGTGGTTTTTTGTTTGTTTTGATTTGTGAACCACTGAATTTAACTGTGATTCCATATTTAACCGTAGGTTTGGACCTTTCTTATGAAGCCTCATGAGTACACAACTGAAAAAAAAAAAAAAAAAGGCTGACTATCTCCTAGATTCAATCAATCAGTAGCCAAGAGTTTAGCTATCATAGACAGGGCTCATAGACCTTTTCCAGGTCTCTGCTGACTGACTGTTAGCAGGCCCTGTCTTATGCAGGTCCACACACTTGAAAAGCTGTGCAAAGTCATTCAGTAGAGAGGGTGGCTCTGTATTAGAGTCATTGCTCCACCCTAATTAGAACATATCCTAGAAGCTGAGAAAAATCATGTAACCCAGGAGGTCATCATGAGCAGAAGAACTGCTCTCCGGAAAAGAAAAAAAAATCACAGCAATTCTTGCAAAGTTAAGCCTTATCGAGACAGAGTATTTGTTGTCACTGAGTATGACTTCTTTGGATTCATTTATTCTTCTGTGTTAAAATGAGAGACCTAACGATGAGAAGCAGAAGTTTCTTCTCTTTTAAAAATAGTTTTTACAGGAATTCCTTCTTTGAAAATTTCGTGTATTTAGATAATACATTCTGATCCCTGTAACTTTCCTACCATCTCTCAACGTTATTAAATACCCCTCTACTCCCTTTCCCATGCTTGTGTCTTTTGTTTTCTTGGATGATCCACTAAGATCCAAAGTTTTCTGGTGGGCTTTTCAGTGAGTACACTACGGACAATGGCTGCCTCTGCACCCAGATCTGTCAGTAGCCAATGGTTTGGCACGGAGGAGTCTCCTGAGTCCTTCTTCAATTGATGATTGACAGTTGATATATGCAGTTTTGTGCAGTCCTCTAACATGTGGCAGAACACAGCTTGTGCTTGGGCAGTGGACACAGGCTAGGAAAGAAGGAAACCTGGATGGAACACGTGCTGTCTTTCCCTAAGACGAGTATAACTGGAAACAGCCTACAGTCAAGGTCAGGGTCAAGAGTAATAGAATCCTGGCAGAATATGCTAGTTTATCTTCCCCCCATGAACTGCTGCCAAACAATATACACAGTGTCGCGCAGCAGCAGAGAGAAGCTGATGCATCACCAGAGTATTTATGAGGACTTCTGTTTTGAAGTTAGTTTCTTAGGTAACAGAGTGAAAACATGTATGGATGGGCTCTCATTTATCAGATCCTTGGCTTCCTGTGAACAATTAAACAGCAAGAATTTTGATATTTGGTTGTTAGTGAAGTAGGCTCTTCAAAGGGATGTATGCAGCGGGGGTACTTTGAAGACTGTATGAGGCTAGCCGAGTCAGCAGAAGTGTCAGCAACCACGGGAATTACTCAGAAGTTCAAGTCCAGTGCTGCTTCTCATCTTAGCCTAACACAGCTCAGCCAGCTGTCGCAGGCCTCGGTGAAGCTGTTTGTTTGGGACACTGAGCCCCCTGGCTCAGGAAAGTTCAGTATTGCACCGATTCTTGCAAGCATCTTCAAGTAGCTGGGAGTTTCCCAAACTTCATGCAGGCACTCTGGTGCCCAGAAGCTGTGCTGGAAACTAGAGATTATTTTCTCTTAAAAACAATTCCTCCGGTTCTGTAACAAGAGCCGGTCCTATATTGACACAGAAAGTTTTTGGCCAGCAGGGAACAACTTGAAAATTCCCTAGGAACTCCGAGATCTTTGGAACATGCTGTCTCACACCGGCCCCAGAATGCACTGCAGGAATTTGAAAGGAAGGTACTCTCTGGGAACCTTAAAATGATTAGAAGATACAAAAAAGTTGTTTTCCTTTTCACTGAAATGCTGATAAAATAACTTCCTTCTTAATATTAAGGAAGGGCAAACATTTTTATCCTGATATCATGTACATTTTAAAAATAACCTACCATTGGAGGATGAGCTAATCTCACTAAAAAAGGGTATAAATAAGCCGTCTAATTCCAAAATATCTAGATAACATTACATTTTAGATACTTTAGGGGATTTTTAATGATAAAAATATTCTCAGTGAATTGAGAGTTTATAGGCAGTATAAAGTATAAAAAGTCACTTAATAACCCCAAGACAAAGCAACAAAATAGTCATTGCTCTTCTGACTTTTGTCTAATACAGACATCAAAATTATATGATGTGTTTTGAAGAGGTACACAAGTCCATGACTATTTCCTAAATTGTAAAATTTTACAGAGGAGCCTCTTAATTTTATTAAAAATGTTTTGCATTTTTTATAAATATACTATAATATTGTGAGTTTCTTGAGATAGAAATAATTAACAGAAAGCTTGGATATGTCTGGGTTAAGGTCTAGTTAGTCAAAGGGTGCATTTTCAGATATTTATTGACTGCTCTCCACAAGAGATACTTAGTCTTGAAACAGCTAAAATATTTTCTTATAGACAAGATTCCAGATCACAGGAGTGGCTCTGTTACTGACCCCTACTCATTTACCTTCTAGCTGTTGGTAAAGTTGGGCTTAAATACCGAGTGGCTTTATAAACAATCTCTGTAGGAATCTTGACACTGCATTAGTAGAGTCTCATTTTTAGTTCTCAGATCCACACTTCAAGTCAGGCCACCTGAGAATAGGAAGAGGAGAGAGGCCACAGGTGAGCCAGGGTAACAGTCACACATTCCAGTAGCCTGGTTCTGTCCCTAAGCTTGAGGCTAAAAGTTTTGATTCATTTCAACAACCTTCTCTGTCAGGTCCATGAGAGATGTGCTCAGAGAGCAAAAGTCCACATTTGGAAGCCATTTGCCTTTAGAAAATGTTTACTATTCCAGCCCCTGACAGTTATTGTTACTGGAGTCATTACTGACAGAGTTCAGAGAGAGGAGGGTCGCCTTTGGTTTCAGAGCCAACACGTGGCAATGGGAATGGATGAGAGACAGATAGAAAACAAATGGGAATCTACCATCCACATCCTCATTTATTTCCTCAAGAATTCAATTTCTCATATCCCATCATTTGAAAGAATTGTTTTGTAAAAATGAAAGCAAAAAAAAAAAAAAAAACCCATGGGCAATATTCTGTTTTCCAATAAAGATAACAATTCTTTTTAAAACAAAAGAGTAAAACTTTTGTGGATGGTTTTCCAACTATAACACACTCACCAATGCCAAAAATAATTCCAAGTTGATTATTGCTTTTCAGATTGTTCCTGATGTGTAGTATCTTGAAGAATTATCTGCTGATAGGGTAGGTGTGAGTAATAAGAACTAAATTTGTCTTCAGGGAGCTCCAAGTTCAGCCAATCACCTCATCATGGATGAGACACTGTTTGCAAAGTCAGGACAAGCAGGACCTACTTTCATAAATCTTTGTTCTTCTTTGTTCTTAAGGAATTTAGTTTGCCATTACTTTTCACATCTTAAGAAGAATTCTTATGTATTGTCAAAAATCAAAAACTCTTTAAATATATTTAAAATAATGCATATCCCATGATTTAAATAACCACTACTGCCACTTCATATACTATTTTCATCTATATGGGCATTTAAATGATGATGTATGTAGACATGCTTCATTAAACTAAATGTTTTTTAATAATGAAGAGCTTATGTGATTTATTGAATTCTAGATTAAAGTATTAACCAAAATAGTTGTATGACTATCCATTGTTAATATATAAAGCCTAAACCACAGTTGGCTTGAGAAATGTTTGAATAATTACACTAAAACTCACTAGTGGATGAGGACAATATCACAGTGTTAGACACTAAGTTCTTTCCTTCTGAACAGCTGGTAAAAAGTACTTTGCATTGATTGGCATATGGGCATCCTGTTCTTCATATGGATAGCGAGCTCTCACTCTATATTGTTTTTCCTTATATATTTCCATAGAGCAAGTAATAAAATCCCAAGTATATCTCATAATCAATGTTCATTTCCATATTATGTTCATGCTTTGAAAACAATTAGGAGAAAGGCACATACTTGGAGAAGGGCACAAGTAAGAGTTTATTGGCACCGAGGCTAATGAGCTATCTAATAAAGAGTTGACTGAGTTAGAAGAAGAATGAAATAAGGACATTGAGATAGAGAAAGAACTTTTATACTCAGGGCACCAAGAAGGTCCACTACCAAAGAAATAATAAGAGTCATTTGTGACAATCATCACTGGGATTAACATACATTAATGGGATTTTGAGGATCATATGCCATCAAGAAAATTTACGAGATGGTGTTTTTTGAAAAGAAATTGCAGTCGGGCAGTGGTGGTGCACACCTTTAATCCCAGCACTTGAGAGGCAGAGGCAAGCGGATTTCTGAGTTTGAGGCCAGCCTGGTCTATGGAGTGAGTTTCAGGACAGCCAGGGCTACACAGAGAAACCTTGTCTCGAAAAACCAAAAACCAAAAAAAAAAAAAAAAAAAATTATCTTTCCTTTCATGGTACCATTTAAGGAGGCTTTTGTAGAGATGTTGATTGGATGGTTTGGTTTCTTTAAAGTAAAATGAAATAAAATTGATCTTTGGAGAATATATGCTTCTATGGTTTGCAGAA
>JADRCC010548836.1:0-13798 GCA_019843855.1 Hylomyscus alleni
AGGATACAGGTGAGAAATGCATGAAGGCAAGTAGGAAGAAGGGGTATGGTGGTGTAGAGGGGTATGGGGTGATACCTGACAGCTGATGCTGCCCTTCTCTCAGGGCACGTTCCAGCAGATGTGGATCTCCAAGCAGGAATACGAGGAGGGAGGGAAGCAGTGCGTGGAGCGGAAGTGCCCCTGAGATTGCCCCCTGCCCCAAATACCTACCCACCCCATCCACAGCGTTGTTGGGAAACGCCAGAGGGGCTTTCTGCCAGCCAGAAATCCAAAAGCGCTGAACCCTGCATTTCCCATTGCCCTCTTCTCTCTTACCCACAACTTCTTAGACTGTGATGTTCCTGAGTTGAAAGAAGAAAAAAAAAAAAAGAACTTTTATGAAAATAAAGTGTTTGACTTCCTTGGGTGTGGGGAGTGGGGCACGGGGTCTGGTGACATGCCAGAGAGACACACACCTACATTCATGCTACTCTGAGACACGAATTTCTTAGGTTTTCGGGGGTTCAGGACTCTGGAAGGAACAGGAAGAGTCTGTACTGTGCTGGTTGTTGGTTCAGGGCTGCTCCTGAAAAGGACATGCGGGGGCGGGGCCTGGGGCGGGGCCTGGGGCGGAGCCTGGGGCGGAGCCTGGGCGTGCTCTCGTGGGTGTGGCCTCAGCAAACCTTTGAGTCTCCTGGGAGCATGGTCCAAGAAACCCAGAGACCTGTTGCTGAGGCGAACTTGGCTGCTGTGTCTTCCCACTCAGGACTCGGCTTTGACAGGCACGAGGCAGGGACTGGGGTACTGGTGAGCCCCTACCTCTCAGATTTTTCTGGACCTGGGTAGGACCCGCAGTTTCCCAGGGGAGACCCGGACCGGGAGTAAGGGTGAGGTGGACCCTGAAGTTTCCCATTCTGGTGTCTTCGGCGCGGCTTAGATTTCAAACTATAGGGTAAATTGCGGCTGTGGCCCTTCATCAAAATTTTAGAGTCGCAGACCCCAAAAGAGAAACACTTAATTAAGTCCTTGAGTGACCCAATGGGTGCTGGGGAGGACTGTGGCTTGGCCAAGACTTTTTCTGCCTGTGCTAATGGTGAGGTGGAAACCCAGAGTTTCCAGGACCCACTCGTTGGTTTCTTTTGACCTCTTTACCTCATTCCTAACGCTTCCTCCCCAGCAACCAAGCAGATTCCAGACAGACAGCTTTGTGGTCAGATTAAACCACCAGGTCACCCCATTAAGATGCTGCTGGTTTGGAATCTACTTGAGGCAAGGGTCGGGGCAGGAAGGTCAGCTAACGGGTTATTTGGAAAGCTGTATGCTGGGGAAACCTAGCAACCAGATGCAAGAAGTGGGAAGGGGCAGAAATCTTCATAATGAAGCTTCCATGGGGGCGGGGGATTTTCCCCAAGGACACACTGAGAGAGTGGAATTAGGGAAAGGGAGAGACTTACCCATATCTCCCCTTCTCCTTCACGTTAAACCCCCATCCCCCCAACCTGTGACGGGAACTAAGGTGGCCAAAGTCTGCCCTGAGGTTTAAAAAAAAAAAATTGATTGTTTTGCAGTCAGCCCGCAACAGTGGGGTTTGTGGAAAGATTGGTAGGAGAAAGCACTGCCCCTTGCGGTCTAGCACGAACCAGGGTGAAATATCTGGAAGGCTGGACTGAGGCCAGACTATGCCCCCACCCTTATGGGGAATAAGAAACGGCCTAGGTTCAGGCTGCCTGCCGGTGCTGATAAGGGGCCCCTTGGGGCTCCCACAAACGGTTTATCGCTTTATGGGGGGGACTACTTGCAGGGTTCAGGAGGGGGCACAAGCATGGAGCAACGTTGGGGTCTACTTCGGAGAGTGGTAAGACCACGGGGACGGGGGAAGTGGAGTGTGGCTACACACATTAGGTCTGTCCCTCAGGCCCCTCCCTAATGCATAAGGTTGGCCCCACCCGTCCCCCTTGGGTCCCTTTGGGTCCCTCCTCTCCAGCCTCCAGAGCTCCCTTCCTCCCGGCCAAGTCAGTGGCACCATTCTTCTCTAACCCTCAGCCAACCCTTAGGCCCCCTCCCCTAATCTCATGCCGACCTCCTCCCTCCACTCAGCAACAGTGGTCCCCAAGACCCTCTCAGACTATCTACAGACGAGTGGAAGGCCCTCAGCTGGAGCACCTGGAGGAGGAAGACAGGGAGGAAGGGGCGGAGCTTCCAGCCCAGTTCTGCCCCATGGAACTCAAAGGCCCTGAGCGCTTAGGCTCCTGTCCTGGGAGGTCAGTTCCCATACCCTGGGCTGCAGCAGGTCGAAAGGCTGCCCCTTATCTGGTCCTGACCGCCCTGCTAATCTTCACTGGGGGTGAGTCTTCCCTCCCTCCTCCTGGGCTGGGGGCATTTCTCGGGTCTAGTAGAAGAGGGCACAAGAGAACCCCATCTTCCCACCTGCCAGCCTTCCTCCTGGGCTACGTGGCCTTTCGAGGGTCCTGCCAGGCATGTGGGGACTCAGTGTTGGTGGTCGGTGAAGATGTCAACTCTGACGACTCCCACCGGGGCACGTTGTACTGGAGTGACCTCCAGGCCATGTTTCTCCGGTTCCTTGGAGAGGGGCGCATGGAGGACACCATCAGGTAAGAACACAGCCTGGTTGCTGCGTGGTCCAGTGTCCACTGGAGTCCCATCACTTCTCATGTTGCCCAAAGTCCTCTCTTGGGTCTTCCTACCTTCCTCTCCAGCCTCCGTGCTCAGCGGTCCTTGGAAGGATAGCAGACACCAAGCTCAGTATAGAAGGGACTGACACATCAAGGATGGCTTCTTTAGGAGACAGACAGCTAGATGGATGAAGACAGGGACCAGGGCTTGGTGGCATGTGTCTTTAATACCAGCACTCAGGAGGTAGATGCAGGAGGATTGGGAATTAATTCAAGGTCATCCTCGACTACATAGTGAATTGAAGGCTAGCCTAGGATGTATGAGTTCCCATCTCAAAGGCACAATAATTTGTAAAGTTACATAAATAATACTTTAACTTTATTTTATGTAATGAACAGGTCCAGAAAAACAGGTATGAGAAAAAATTAGTATTTTTTTCAGCATGTACTGAGTCGACCACATGATTTTTTTTTTCCTCTTTGGGTTTTCTTTTTTACAGATGTTTAGTATTTATTGGAGTGTGGTGCTTGGGTGCCACTGAGCATGTGTGATGGTCAGGGGACAGCTGGCAGTGTGGTTGGTTCTCTTTTTCTACCATGTGGATCCCAGGAATTGAACCCAGGCCCTCGGTCTTAACAATAGCATCATTTACCTGCTGAGCCATCCCACCGGCCTTCTTCCAAATGTTTGATTGATTCTGGGGTTTGACCCTAGAGCCTTTGAGTGCTAGTACTCTACCAGTGAGCTACATCTCTAGCTTGTTTACTGTTTTGCTTGATTTCGTTTGTTTTGGTTTTACCTTTTTTTTTTTTTTTTTTGAGATGAGGTCTTGTGATGTAGCCCAGGCTAGCCTCAAACTTGAGATCTTCTTGCTCCCAAGTGCTAGGATTATAGGTGTATACCTCGGTTTTCTTCCTCCTCCTCTCCCTCCTCCTCTTCTTCCTCCGCTGCCCTTAGAATTGAAGCTAAGCTACTACTGTGTTTAATGTTTGTTTAGTGATTTGGATCATGGCATATCTTTTGATACACTGATGGGAGCTTGATCAAAATAGATGGCTTTATCTAAAAAGACCTCCAATCTGAGGCTGGGGCTATAGCTTGGGGAACAGAGAACTCACTTCCCACGATCCCCTATATGGCATGAACTAAGTGTGGTGGTTCATTCTCATGATCCCAGGACCTGGAAGTGGGAGTGGGAGGAGCAGGAGTTCAAGGCTATCCTTGGCTGCTTAGTGTCTTCTAGGACAAATGGGACCTTGCCTGCCTCCTTCCTCAAACCTATGAAAGCCGGGAAATGGGTAGAGCTCCCTACTGCTGAATTTCCCTAAATTCCCATCCTCTACAACGTAGTAAGGGATTTTTAAAAGGCAATACAGTGAAAGCTCTGGAAATGTGGGTCAATGTATATGTTTCAGCCCAAGAAAGACAGACAGACAGACCTGCTAATACAGTGAGGACAAAGGGAGGAAACCAGAACCTCAAAAGGTCTAGTTGGAAAGTAGGATTCAGAGCTGGCAAGATGGCTAAAGCAGGTAAAGGGGGTTGCTGCTAAGCCTGACAACCGGAGTTCAATCCCCAGGACCCCAGGGTGGGAGGGGAGAACCTGGTTCTAATTTCTCCTCTCATCTCCACATGTTCAAGGTGACATTTTTGGTATGTGTGAACATATGGATCAGAGTACACACACACACTCTCTCTAAATGTAAATTAAATAAGTAAGATGGGGTTCAGAACATTGAAAGATGTGCAGATAAACTCCTATCAATCTTGCACTTACTGATAAACTCCTATCAATCTTGCACTTACTGTGGGGCTTAATACTTGGGCTGGGCCTGGTGGCAGAGGCCTGTAATCCTAGTTATTTGGGAAGCTAAAACAGAGGAGTTCTGTGCCTGTGCCTACCTGGATCTCAAGTGAGTCTGTAGCTAGCCTCGGCTATTCAGAATAGCCTTGTCTTAAAAATAGGACAGAAAAAAAAAAGTTGGTTTGGGGTACAGTGATTTCCTAGAATCTGACAGAAGAGAATGAGAGAGAGAAAGAGAGAGAGGGAAAGGGGGAAGGAGTGGAGAAGGGAGGGGGGAAGAAGGGAGGGAGGAGGGGAGTTGGAGAGCCAGGAGCTACTCCATTCCAAAACTGGAGGTCAGGAAACTCAAGAGTCCCATGGGAGATGTGGCCACCCGAGAAAGGCCAGCTCTCTGCCAAATGGAGGGCAGATTGTGAGGGCGGTACAAGGCCGAGGTGCTAAGACTAGTTTAGGTGACAGACTCGCGCTGGGGGATGACAATGGAAGCAGACCAGGTGATCTCCGGTCCAGATGCCCAATCCTCCTGCCTCCACCTCCCAAGTACTTTCACCTGAACTTGAGGCTAGCCTGGTGTACATGAGATGTCATTCCAGGCCTGCGTTTACCATCTCGGTCTTTTCGGTTTTCCCACTTGTGCGGGGGGGATGTAGGAGTCCCTTTCCTGGCCCCTAGTGTGGTTTCTCTCTGCTCAGGCTGACCAGCCTGCGGGAACGCGTGGCTGGCTCAGCCAGGATGGCCACCCTGGTCCAAGACATCCTCGATAAGCTCTCGCGCCAGAAGCTGGACCACGTGTGGACTGACACGCACTATGTTGGACTTCAGTTCCCGGACCCGTGAGTCTGGGGATGCGACAAGGGGTCGTATTTTGCAAGGAGTTGCACAACCAGGAATGCTCACTCTCAGCCATCCTCAGGGCTCACCCTAACACCTTGCACTGGGTGGATGCAGACGGGAGTGTCCAGGAGCAGCTATCACTGGAGGATCCGGAAGTCTACTGTCCCTATAGTGCCACGGGCAACGCCACGGTGAGGTTTCTGGGATGCGGAGCCCATCACGTCCTCAGCGGGTATACGGGCAGCAAGGCCTCACCAATCCCCATTCCCAGGGCAAGCTGGTGTACGCCCATTACGGGCGGCCAGAGGACCTGCAGGACCTGAAAGCCAAGGGCGTGGAGCTGGCCGGCAGCCTCCTGCTAGTGCGAGTTGGGATTACTAGCTTCGCTCAGAAGGTGAGGGTCCCAAATAGGACATCGTATGAAGTGTGATGCAAGTTGTCTGGGAAACAGGCGTGCCTTCATGGGAAGGATCTAGGAGGATGTCACCAGGAGAAAAGAAAAATCAGGCACATTTTAAGAAAATGTTGGCAGCCGGACGGTGGTAGCATGCAAACCTTTTAATTCCAGCACTCGGTATGCAGAGGCAGGCAGGTTTCTGTGAACTGCAGGACAGTCTGGTCTAGAGAACTAGATCCAGGACAGCCAGGGCTACGCAGAGAAACCCTGTCTCAAAATGAACTGGAAGGAAAGAAGGAAGGAGGGAAGGAAGGAGGGAGAGGGCTGAAGAGATGGCTCAGAGGTTAAAAACACTGACTGCACTTCCGAAGATCCTGAGTTCAAATCCCAGCAACCACATGGTGGCTCACAACCATCCGTAATGAGATCTGACACCCTCTTCTGGTGTGTCTGAAGACAGCTACAGTGTACTTACATATAATAATAAATAAATCTTGGGGCCAGAGTGAGCTGGGCCAGAGCAAGCAGCGGTCCTGAGTTCAATTCCCAGCAACCACATGATGGCTCACAACCATCTGTACAGCTATAGTGTGCTCACATATGTAAAATAAATAAATAAATATTTTTTAAAAAGCGAAAGAAAGAAAGGAAGAAAGAAAGAAAGAAAGCCGGGCAGTGGTAGCGCACACCTTTAGTCCCAGCACTTGGGAAGCAGAGGCAGGCAGATTTCTGAGTTCAAGGCCAGCCTGGTTTACAGAGCGAGTTCCAGGACAGCCAAGGCTACACAGAGAAACCCTATCTCAAAAAAAAAAAAAAAAAAAAACAAATGAAAGAGAGAGAGAGAGAGAGAGAGAGAGAAAATGTTGGTCGAAGACTAGCATGATGTGACCTGTAACCCCAGCTACTTAAGTTGAAAGGCAGGAGGATTGTAAATTCAAGACCTGCTTGGGCTACACAACAAGACCATTCGCTCTCTCTTTTAAATTAAATAATAAAGGGCTGGAGAGATGGCTCAGTGGTGAAGGGCAATGACTGCTTTTCCAGAGGTTCTAAGTTCAATTCCGAGCAACTACATGGCATCTCTGTAATGGGATCCAATGTCCTCTTCTGGTGTGTCTGAAGACAGCTACAGTCTGAAGATGAGCTACAGTGTATTCGTATACATAAAATAAATAGATAAGTCTTTCAACAATTTAAATAAAAAACAGAGCTGACAGCGGGATGTGGTGGCACAGTCTGTCATCTCAGTGCTGCTGATGGGAAAGGCAGGAGGATTAAGATTCAAAGTCATTGTCTGACACATAAAGAATTTGAAGCTAGCCTGGAATACATGAGAGTTCATCTTAGAAACCAAACTACAGGGACAGAGAGATAGCTCAGTGGGTCAAGGCACTTACTAACAAGCCTGAATTCAATCTCTTGGACCTATGAATCCCAGAAGGAGAGAAGTTATTCCTGCAAGTTGTACCCTAACACACAAATAAATAAATACACGTAATTTTTTTCTAAATAAAATAACATGTGGGCTTGTGATGGGGCACAGTAGGTAGAGTGCTTGCCTAGTATGCCCAAAGCATTGGGTTTGATTTCCCGGCACTGCATATCTGTGTACCACATACGTGTCTGATGCTTGTGGGGGTCAGAGGGGATGTCAGATCCCCTGCAACTGGAGTTACAGATGTGAGCTACCATTTGGATGCTGAGAATCAAACCTAGGACCTCTGGAAGAGCAGCCAGTGCTCTTAACCACTGAGCCATCTCTCCAGCCCTGAGCCCCAGAGGCACCAAGGGAGGGCTGCAACACTGAAGTGCCAGGTGATAGCTGCTACACGTGGTAGTCCCTTAAGGATGACAGCTGCAGGCCAGGCGGTGGTGGTGGTGGTGGTGGTGGCGCACGCCTTTAATCCCAGCACTTGGGAGGCAGAGGCAGGCGGATTTCTGAGTTCGAGGCCAGCCTGGTCTACAGAATGAGTTCCAGGACAGCCAGGGCTACACAGAGAAACCCTGTCTCAAAAAAACCAAAAACAAACAAACAAAAAACCAACCAACCAAACAAACAAAAGGATGACAGCTGCGAATGAGGAGAGCCTTTTTAAAAAACAAAAACAAAAACCACCTTTCCTTGCTTTTCTATCCTCCCTCAGGTAGCCATTGCCCAGGACTTTGGGGCCCAAGGAGTGCTAATATACCCTGACCCAGCAGACTTCTCCCAGGACCCCCACAAGCCAGGCCTGTCTAGCCGCCAGGCTGTGTATGGACATGTGAGTCTTCAGGGGTGGGAGATGGGGAGCCAGAGCTCCCTTCCTGGGGCCCAGTGATATACAAATGGGGCTTGTTCGGCCCACAGTTTCAGAGTAGGTACCCCTTCCTTTTTAGGTGCACCTGGGAACTGGAGACCCTTACACACCCGGCTTCCCGTCTTTCAATCAAACCCAGTTCCCTCCGGTAGAATCATCAGGCCTTCCCAGCATCCCCGCTCAGCCCATCAGTGCCAATGTTGCCGATCTATTGCTCAGGTAACAGGGCGGGGAAGACAGGATGGGGGAGTAGAGGTGAAGAGTAGTGGGCGGGAGCTGTAGTTAGCTGTAGGAGTCCTTCAGTGACTACGAAGGTGACCTGAGCCTGGGGAGATAGTTCTGTTAGTAAAACGCTTGCTGCCCAAGCATGAAGACCTGATTTGCATCCCCAGAAGCTGTGTTAAAAACAAAGAGAACCGAAGTGCATGTGCATAGTTCCAGCCCTGGAGAGGAGACAGATGGATTCCCTGAAGCTCAGAGGCATCCAGCTTAGCTTAGTGAGCTCCAGGCAAGTGCAGAGCTGTCAAACAAAACCAAGGTGTCCCAGCCAGATGCTTCAGTGAGTAAAGGCACTTGCTGCCAAGCCTGAAGACCGTCCCTGAGTCTCCATACTCAAGAGAGGACAGACTCCCACAAGTTGTCCTCTGATCCCCACCACATACACTGTGGCACGCACGCATGCTCACACACAAAAAGTAAAATGCAATTTTTTTAAAAAGTGACTTGCATCTGAGGTCAAGATGCAAGGTTGATCCGTTGGCCTCTACACACACACACACACACACACACACACACACACACACACTTCTATACACACGTACATGTGTCCACACACACACATGCACAGCTTACACCATGGTCCATGGCACACATACGCGCGCGCGCACACACACACACACACACACACACACACACACACGCACAGCTCACACCACGGTCCATGGCACACACACGGACACACACACATACATGCACACAGGCACACACACAGCTCACACCACAGTCCATGGCAGCCCCGGGCTGCACTGGCCTATCGAGCAGGGTATAGAGACAAAGATCTAGAGCCAAAGGGAAGAAGAGAAAGAATGAAGTGGGTCTTTAGGCTGTTCTGTAGCCTAGGCCACACTACCACTTCAAGACTTTTGTGCCCCATTTCTTTCCAGGAAACTCACAGGCCCCGTGGCTCCCCAGGAATGGACAGGTCACCTCTCAGGCTCTCCTTATCGGCTGGGACCTGGGCCAGGCTTACGCCTTGTGGTCAACAACCACAGAGTCTCTACTCCCATCAGTAACATCTTTGCATGCATCGAGGGCTTCGCAGAGCCAGGTGGGCTTGTCTGCTCAGCATCTCCCATAGCTTAGAGAGACTCTGCTCCTAACCCTGACCAATGAGGCTGAGGCAGGAGACCCTGGAGACGGGCCAGGAGTGATGCCCAGGGATTGGAGGCTGATGAGAGGTGGCAGTGGGGAGCCCTCCAAATGGGCAGTATTGCTCGGTAGTGAGTTCCCTGTGCATTATGGGTGAGCAAGGGTATGTTGGATGATGTTATACTAGAGATCTAGGCATCAGAGACCAGATTGGAGGAGTGAGTGTGGTGGTAGGGAATCAAAACTTGATGAGCAGATTTGGTCAGGTAGGGCAGACCTGGGAAACCCTTGAATAGCCAGGTGTCAAGGGAGGAGCAGAGACCTGAGGTGATGCTGGAAGTCAGAGGAGGGGGTGCAGAGAGTTGGACAGAGAAAGGCAGGTTAAGGGAGATACAGAACATGCCTGACCAGAATGGAGCCCAGAATGTCCGTAGGGTTTAGCTAGGCATGGTAGCTCACATCTGTCATTCCAGCATTCAAGAGTCTGAAGCAGGAGGATTGTGAGTTCAAGGCTAGCCTGGGCTACAGAGCCTGGGCCTCAAGACCCTATATGAAGCAGAGATAAAAGGGGCCAGGAATGGTGGTGGCACACATCTAGAGACAGGAAATCAGAAGTTCAAGGCCAGTGTAGAACACAAAGCAAAATTAAATTAAATTAAATTAAAAATAAAACAAAACAAACAAACAAAAAACCTCTAGCAAAAATAGAATGTCCCCAGCTGATAGAGTGTTTGCATGGGGAAAACTCTGGGTTTGATCCTAGCACCAGACATGGTGGCACATGCCTGTAACCCCAGTACTTGAGAGGAAGTGGAGGCAGGAAAATCAGGAGTTGTAGGCCAGCCTTGGTTACATGAAATCCTGTCTCTGGAAGAAAGTGGGGGAAAGGGTGTGTTTGAATCCCCAAATGCCTATTAATGGATCAGGTCATCTGGGCAGAGCCGAGAGAGATAGGCATGGTCCTGTGGCACAGCCGAGACTATAGAGCTCGGGTGGCAAAGATGGGAGGAGCTGCGGCAAGGAAGCTAGCTGGGGAAGTTGGAGAGGAAGGACTGAAGCTCTGCCCCCCCCCCCCAAAGCTGCACGGAGGAGACCTTGTCAGTTTAAGATGTGGGCTCTCCATGTATCTTCCTTCAGATCACTATGTTGTTATTGGGGCCCAGAGGGATGCCTGGGGCCCGGGAGCAGCCAAGTCTGCAGTGGGGACTGCCATCCTGCTGGAGCTGGTTCGGACCTTTTCTTCCATGGTCAGCAATGGTAAGGTCAGAGCCAAGACCCGTGTGAGCTGGGGCTGTGTCCCGAGCTAGGTCTAGGTCAAAGGTAGTTGGCAGCATAGACTGGAGAGAGGCCGCTTGGATCTGAGTCCTCTGATTGGAGTATCCCGTGTGTAGTTCCCGGCAAGTAACTTCATCGATTTCCTCATCAATGTGTTAGCCTGGGGCAGACGAGATGCCTCAGTGGATTAGGACACTTGCTACCAAGTCCAAAGACCTGAGTTTGATCCTCAGAAACCATGTGGTAGAAGGAGAGAACCAACTCCCCAAAATGGTCCCCTGATTTCCACACATAGGCCACCATATGCATGCATACATACACACAAAAAATATTTTTAATTTTCGGAAGGCATGCCCTATAATTCCAGCCCTCAGGAGACTAAGGCAGAAAAAAAAAATCAACATTTCAAGGTCATTCTTTACTATATAACAGGTTCTAGGCCAGCCTGGTGTCTCTGCTTCATAAGAAAAAATAACAAAACAAAAACAATAAAACAAACATCTGCCCCCCCAAGCCAAGTAGGGTGACACATGCCTTTAACCCTAGTACTCAGCAAGCAGACGCAAGTGACCTCTTGACTTTGAGGCCAGACTGATCTACTAAATGGGACTCTGTCACAAACCAAATGCAAAAACTTAATTTAATTTAAAAAAATTGATATTGGGCAGTGGTGGTGCACGCCTTTAATTCCAGCACTTGGGAGGCAGAGGCAGGCAGATCTCTGAGTTCAAAGCCAGCTTGCTCTACACTGAGTTCTAGGATAGCCAGGGCTACACAGAGAAACCCTACCTCAAAAACAAATAAATGAATAAATAAATAAATAAAATAATAAATTGAGTGTGTGGTGTGCACATGTAATCTTAGCACCCCAGAAGGAAAGCAAGGTGATCAGGAGTTCAGGGTAATCTCTGACTACATAGGGAACCCACACCCTCAAAAATTACCTAGCCAGGCATGGGAGCACACATCTTTAATCCCAGCGCTCAAGAGGTAGAGGCAGAGGGGTTGCTGTAACTTCAAGAGCCAGCCTGGGGTTCCCATAGCAAGTATCTAGCAGGTCAGGGCTACATAGCAAGACCCTGTTTCAAAACAATAAACAATGAAGGAGATATTTTCAAAGGAGTTGGGGATTCAGCTGAGTAGTAGGGTACTTGCAAGAGTGGGCGATCTCCAGTACTGCAAAGCAAGGGAGGGTGGGAGGGAGGGAGGGCAGGAGGGAGGGAGGGCCAGGTAAAGTGCCAGACTCCTGAGGGGATGTCCAAGAGCACAATGGGGAGGGGACTAATTAGAACAGAGAATAATGGCACACATGTGAAGGTGGCCTAGCCAAGCTCATTTGTATGTTGACTTCTGACCTTAACTAAACCAGACATTGTGGCCACACCTGTGGCCATTGAAGGTGAAAGCAGATTATCTTTTTGTTGTTTTGTTTTCTGGATAGGGTTTCTCGGTGTAGCCCTGGCTGTCTTAGATCTTGGTGTAGACCAGGCTAGCCTTCAACTCACGGCGATCTGCCTGCCTCTGCCTCTGCCACCACTGACCAGTTGCAGGTCATTTTTTACCATAGAAGGATGTGTGAGGCTAGCCTGGGCTACATGGGATCCTGTCTTAAAATAACCATAAGGGCAGCGAGATCGAGCAAGAGCAGGAATTGGAGCCCCAGAATCCACATGGTGATAGCAGATTGTCCTGCAGCTTGTCCTCTGACTGCCATGTTCCCCCACTGTGACAGGTGTGTGCCCACACACGTATAAATAAAATTAAAAAGTTAAAAACTAAATAGAGACTGGGACATGGTCAATGTCCATGGCCTGTGTGACAGTCAACAAGAAATGGTATCTTTTAGAACCCACTCCAGTGTGTTATTATTGAGTCGAGGAGGATCCAATGTGGGGTGGCCTGGGATGCTGGGTTCCTAAAGAGAGTGGAGACCCTCTGGGGACCTGAATAGAGAAGGGTGAAGGGGTGATACTGACCCTCTATTTCATCCCTCTGCACATAGGGTTCAGACCTCGAAGGAGTCTTTTGTTCATCAGCTGGGACGGAGGTGACTTTGGCAGCGTGGGATCCACAGAGTGGTTGGAGGTGACTTGGGGTTCTGGGTATATAACCAGGTAATGGGAGGGGTGGAGGGGGCAACCTTCCTTTTCCACACTCTTCCCGGACCCACAGGGCTACCTCAGCGTGCTACACCTCAAAGCTGTCGTGTACGTGAGCCTGGACAACTCTGTGTTGGGTGAGCTAGGGTAAAACTACCTCCTGGCCCTCTCAGGTCGGTCTATGCAAAGGAGTCTATCCCTGAGCCCAGCATTCCTCCCCTCCCTTCTCTTCAGGAGATGGCAAATTCCATGCTAAGACCAGCCCCCTTCTCGTCAGCCTCATTGAGAATATCCTGAAGCAGGCAAGAGGGGACTCGGGCTGGGGATGAGAGAATCTCGTGGGAGTGCAGCGCGAAGTGGGCCAAGGCTGATTTGTGCCCCTCATTCAGGTGGATTCCCCTAACCACAGTGGACAGACGCTCTATGAACAAGTGGCACTCACCCACCCAAGCTGGGATGCTGAAGTGTAAGTGGAAATGAAAGCTTGCGGGGTGGAGACTCAGGAGAAACTGAGTCCTCAGAGGCCTCCAATCTGCCTGTCCTCAGGATTCAGCCCCTGCCCATGGACAGCAGTGCATATTCCTTCACAGCTTTTGCGGGGGTCCCAGCTGTGGAGTTCTCTTTCATGGAGGTGAGACTCCCCGGCCCTTGCCCCAGGACACCAGGCCCTCAGCCTGTCAGCACCACGTTCCTGCGCCCAGCCCTTCCATGTCCCGGCAGGATGAACGGGTGTACCCATTCCTGCACACGAAGGAGGACACATATGAGAATCTACACAAGATGCTGCGAGGTCGCCTGCCTGCCGTGGTCCAGGCAGTGGCTCAGCTCGCGGGCCAGCTCCTCATCCGACTGAGCCACGATCATCTACTGCCGCTGGACTTCGGCCGCTACGGAGACGTGGTTCTCAGGCACATCGGCAACCTCAATGAGTTCTCTGGGGACCTCAAGGTCCAAGATGCCAATCACGTTCCCAGCCTGCAGGGGCGCTTCATTAGTAGGGGTGTCTGACTTCTCCTCTCCCCAGCCCTGCGATCTAGGTCCTGTCCTCCAATCGCGCCCCTTTTACTTATAACCTCCAGTCACCTAATCCTCGAGGACACATCCAGTACGA
>JADRCC010548840.1:0-12373 GCA_019843855.1 Hylomyscus alleni
GATCTGCAGTTAACCTGTTTCTCTGGCATTAGGACCTTTGGGTTAGCAGGGAGTGACTGCTGGAGTTGAGGGTCTGGGGTAGAGCCATGAGTGGGGGCAGGGAAGTTAGAAGGTGAAGATCTGTAGGATCCAGAGGAGATAGGAATGGATGCAGGGAAGGCTGTAGCAGGTATTCTGTACAGAGCTGGGAGTGAGGCTTGGGGATTGAGTCTGGAGAAATAGAGGAAGTAGTGAAGGTCTGCTTTGTAACTAGCCTACTTGGTTCCCTGGCAGGAGTGGCCTGAGGGCTAGCAGAGAAAGCCTGCTGGCGTTGGGGGCTGGAATAATTATATAAAATTTCTCCCTAATATGGTAGAACTCACTAATTGACTTCTTAAATGTAAATTTGGCTAATGAATATAAGTAGATAGGGGCTGAGGGGCAGGAGTGGGAGGCTAAGTGGTTAAGAGCACTTCCAGAGGTCCTTAGTTCAATCCCCAGCAACCACATGGTAGCTCACAACCATCTACAATGGGATCTGATGGCCTCTTCTGATATGCAGGTGTACATGCAGAAAGAGCACTCATCTACATAAAATACATAAATAAATCTTTTTAAAAAGATAGGTAGATAGGTTCCTAATTTAATGGGCTTTACAGCAGACAACAGCTACAAAGAGATGGCGTTTGTTTGGTGGAAGTAGGTGCCAGGAGGCTAACTCTGAAAGGCATATCTCTTCCAGCCCTTCCACCTTTACATCTTTCTCCTGCCTCCGTGGGTGGCAGAAGAGTGGGTATACTATGTCACATGTTCATTCTCTGCCGTAGTATTTTACTCAGAGATAGTAGAGCTGGTCAAGTGACTACTGAACCCACTGAAGCTGTGAGACAAAAAGAATCTTTCTTGTTTTAAAGTCTCTCTCACCAGCATCTGTCACTCTGATGAGAAGTCTAATGCCACAGTGTTCTCTGAGTACACTGACATTCAGGATTCCTTGACTAGAATTTACTAGAAACTATCTAAGCTGGGAAAAGCCCTCAATTCAAAGTCCTCAACTGTATTTAAAGATCATTCAGGTTTAAGACTGTCTCTTCTCCTTTGCTTGCAACATTGTAACATTTTGACAACTGTAAATTGTACTTTGTTAGTATATGATTGTGTCATCTGCATTTCCAGATTCATTGGCATAACACCATTACTCTTTTCATTCATCTATTTAGGTTTATTAATTGTTTGGTTTTTGTTTTGTTTTGTTTTATTTAAGACAACATCTCACACTGTCACTTGGGCTGCCTCAAATTCACAGTGACCCTCCTGTCTCAGTCTCCCAGGAAATTAATTATAGCTATGAGCCACTACACATAGCTGTTCTTAGTATTTGTTTAGCACTCCTAGCTTTCATAATAATGTTTTCTTTTTATTTCCCTTTTTGTGTTTCAAATTACATTGATTTATCTATGTTGTGTGCATGTGTAAGTGGGTGTGTAGGAAGGTTCTGGGACAACTTACAGGAGTGGGTACTGTCCTTCTGTCATGTGGGTTCCAGGATCTAACTTAGCTTGTTAGGCTTGGTGGAAAGAGAGTTCTCATTCCGAGTCACCCACTAGACTGTCTTTCTGAGACCCTGTCTCAAAGGCTCCTGAGGACACCCAATATTGACTTCTAGATTCTATACACAGAGGTGAACTCACACACAAAACACACACACACACACACACACACACGTGTGTGCACAAGAAAACTTGAGTTGATGACATTTTAACTGTAATTATGGTGAAAGTCAAGGCCTAGCATCCACAAGCACATACAGACTGTGGAGAGAGTCTGCTGCCATCATCCCAAAGCCCCATTTCCAGTTAACAGTCATGATATGATCTGTTTAGCTAGTCCCTGAAAAATCCCACTCATAAGACTTGTCTTAATTTGACTTGATTCAGAGCTTATCTAGTATGAATGAATTGCATGTCCCCGTAAGGGTATTTATAGAAAATAATCAGTGACAATCATTGGATGTCATAGATGCTTGGAGCAATGATAACAGCTGGGAGCAAGCACAAACCAAACAATAAATCTCAAAACAAAAAATCCTAGCAGAATTCAAAAAGTACTGACATATTCTTGGAAACTAGAAGACCACACTCATGCTAGATGTAGGTAAACCCCAAATTCTTATGTCTGGCTAACCAGGAGGTTCTGAAAGTGAAGGCCAAGTAGTATGCTGGCTGGCTGAACATTGAAGACAGGTCTTAGCATATGTACAAAGCCACTTAGCAAAGGCTGGCCCACTCATTGGATCTAAACACTTAAGGAAATCACTGTACAACCATTAGCTATGAACTAAGATAATCAAAAAGAAATGCTGCTGTGCACACACACTGCAGACTTTAGAGAAGTAATTGAGGGAACTTAGACAAAAAAAGCAAGTATTGATTCTAAAAACATACAGAAACAGCAAAAATTGAGAAGTAAAAAAGAAGAGAAATTTGATTCCCAAATTTATCACATTGCAAGATATATAATGTCCTATTTTCAACCAAAACTTGTGAGAGAGTCAAAGCAAGAAAGTGGGGTCCATATAAAAGACCAAAAGGGGCCGGGCGGTGGGGGCGCACGCCTTTAATCCCAGCACTTGGGAGGCAGAGGCAGGCGGATTTCTGCGTTCAAGGCCAGCCTGGTCTACACAGTGAGCTCCAGGACAGCCAGGGCTACACAGAGAAACCCTGTCTCGAAAAACCAAAAAAAAAAAAAAAGACCAACAGTGAGCAGTCTGGGCCGAAGAGAGGCTCAGCCATTGCGAGTATGGCTGCTTTTCCAGAGTACCTGGGTTTGATTCCCAGCACCCACATGGCAGCTCACAACCATCTGTAATTCCAGCTCCAGGGTGTCTGCTCCTACTGGCCTTTGTGGGCACCAGGCACGCATGTGGTATACAGATAAACATGCAGATAATACAACCTGTGTGGAAATTCCAGCCCTCAGAGGGATTTACTGTTGTTGTTGAGACAGAGTCTTACTCTTGGCACTCTTCTGACTCGGTCTCTCAGGTGTAGAGATTACAGGTGTGAGCCCATACACCTAGCTTAAACATGAGTGGGTGTGTATGTGTGGGTGTGGTACATATGTGTCCTAAATACACAGGTATGTTTGTGGGTGCATGCTCCTTGAGGACATGAGAGGACATCAAGTGTCCTGCACTATATTAATTCTAATTTTAAGCAGGACCTAATTCTCTTAGTTCTATTCTCTTGAGGCAGAAATTTTCCCTGAATCTGGAACAAGGCTGGCACACAACTTGAATTCCAACACTGGGGAAGGAGAGGCAGGCAGATCTCTGAGCTGGAGGCCAGCCTAGTCTACATAATGCCAGAAAGGGCAGACCTACAGCCTGAAAGTAGGTTAGTGGTTGCTCCCAGCAGGAAGGCACATTGGAAACACTAGAGCTTGACAACTAAGTGGTGCAGAATGTCACCGGGCAACAGGAAAATGCTCCAAAAGTGATTGTTAAGATACCGTTTTAAGGACAGAGGTGAGCTGATCACATGACCATCTAGCTCACCTCTCTTTTGGTGCCTGTCATCCCAGGCTTCCACTATTTCGTATCTTTTTATGTGTGCTCATATTATCTCCTCTAAATTATGAATTTTCCAAAGCTAAGAGCTTAGCCTCCCACCCTGTTCATGTCCAGAGAGTGCTGCAATACAATGCCTGACATATGGTAATGCTTAGTCAATATTTGCTTTTTAATTGTTCAGCATCATGAAATCTTTTACTAGCTGACTTGCAATGTGTTGAAAGCTGATGTTTCACTTATGTGTTATGGTTTTGTGGTGCGCATGTATATGTGTGTGTGTGGGGGGGGGTATCTGTGTGCATACACATGGGCTATGTTGCCTGTGGAGGCTGGAAGACAACCAGTAAGAGTCATTCTCTCCTGTTACCTCGTGGGTCCCACGAATCAAACTTAGGTCATCAGACTTGGAGGCAGGGCAGGAACCTTTACCTGATGAGCCATCTCTCTGGCCCACAGCTGACATTTAAAGATAATTCACAAGAACATTATGAAAACATTATTGCTTTCTACAAGATCATTTGAGTGTATTTAATTATGTGTCTTAAATTTTTATTTCCTAAATTAGATAATTGTAACATAAGGGCTGTTTTTTGTTTTTTGTTTTTTTTAAGAAAAGGGAACAATTTTTTTTTCAGAAACTAAAATAGTCCTAGGTGCTTAAAACAAAATATTTGTATGTCAAGAGAATACAGCTTGAAATATCATCATGTGTCTTAGTTAGGGTTTTACTGCTGTGAACAGACACCATAACCAAGGCAAGTCTTATAAGGACAACATTTAATTGGGGCTGGCTTACAGGTTCAGAGGTTCAGTCCATTATTATCAAGGCGGGAACATGGCAGCATCCAGGCAGGCATGGAGCAGGCAGAGCTGAGAGTGCTATGTCTTCATCTGAAGGCTGCTAGCAGAATACTGCCACCCAGGCAGCTAGGACAAGTGTATTAAAGCCCATGCCTACAGTGACACATCTGTTCCAACAAGGCCTCACCTCCTAATAGTGCCACTCTCTGAGCTAAGCATAGACAAACCATCACATCACGGAACAAAATTTAAACAAATGCATGAATTTTGGGGAAGATGGATCTCAATATGTAGCCTAGGCTAGCCTGGAACTCACAGTCTTCCTACCTTAGCCTCTTATGTGCTGGGGTTACAAGTGTGCAAAACTTCACATTTATGATCTTACGTGAAAGGATAGATTGACTGAAAGGTAGTATTACTAGGAAGCCAAAAGGCATTTCTTTTGAATGTAAATGGCCTCAAATGATCTTGTGATAAGCAGAAACAAAGAATTGTTTGAGCTTCCAAATGCTTTCTGTAGACCACACAAATTCACACTAGGCATTTATTTACATAGGTAAAAATATCTGCTCAGTGTGTTGATGCCTTTGAACTTGCAGACAAATTTGAGAAAAACATAAATTATCTGTGGCATGTCCTGTTGGAGCTGAGAAGATAAATACATTTCTTACCTACTTGTGTATGTGTGCAAGTGAACATGCACCTGAAACTATGTGCATGTCAGAGATCAATACTGATTTTTTTTCATCTATCACTCTCTAACTTTTCTGAGACAGGATTTCACACTGATTATCAAGACTGGCTGGCCAAGGAGCCACTGGTAGCCTTCTAGCTCTGCCTCTCGGTGCTGGTAATGCAAGCAAGTGCCACAATGCCAAGCTTTTTATGTGGGCACTGGAGAGCCAAACTCAGGTCCTCGTGCCTATTACAATGAACATCTTAACCTGCTGAGTCACCCTTCTGTCCTTTCAGCTGTATTTGTTCAAAATATTAACGAGAAATGTTAGGTGACTGAGAAACTTTACTGGTCCAAATGAGCCTGCGTTACCTCAGACTTGTTCTAGAACCAAAAGTCCAGCCGAGGGTTTGTATCAGTGAATGCTCAGGATGTCACTTTCTTCAGAACGAAGCTCATACTTGTTACAGCAAGAGAATAGTAACCTATTCTCAGATGTTGGTATTCTCATACTCTCCGCGGACAGTCATCTAAACTCAGGGGTTGGCCCACAATATGGTGGACTACCACATTCACAGACGAAAAATGATTTTTAAGAAAATTCAGTACCTATTAAAGGCTTCATATGGGCTACACACTATTGGGAGGAATGACCACGTGACCACTATCACAGCACATACATTCCATGAGTCAAGCAACACACAAATGTTGCCTGCAAAATTCTTGATGTCCTCATTTTAAATAGCTGAATAGCATTGTATAAATGAACCACATGTTCTGTATCCATCAGAAGAGAGCTAGTTTCCCAGGAGTACCAACACATCTGTGAGCACAGGAAAGACCACCACTTCTGCTCAAATTCCTGGCCCAAGAGGGACTCACCAAGAGCCATCAGGCCACAGGAACCAAAGAACAGCCAGGAACAAGATCCTTTCTGGCTATCATCTGCACCCCTGAGCTGACCCTGTGCCACAGCTCTCCATACCCAAATTCTTCCCAGAGAGGACTGGTCTTCCAGGAGTACTGATACACAGGCTTGCAGGAGGGACAAGCCACAATCAGAGACAGCAAGATCAGCAAACACCAGAGATAACCGCATGGTGAGAAGCAAGAGCAAGAACATAAACAATAGAGACCTAGGCTACTTGGCATCATCAGAAACCAGTTCTGTGACCACAGCAAGTCCTGGATAGTCCAACACACCAGAAAAGCAAGACTCTGATTTAAAAACACATCTCATAATGATGACGGGACTTTAAGAAGGACATAAATAATTCACTTAAAGAAATACAGGAGAACACAGGTAAACAGCTAGAAGCCCTTAAAGAGGAAACACAAAAATCCCTTAAAGAACTAAAGGAAAACTCAACCAAACAGGTAAAGGAACTGAACAAAACCTTCCAGGATCTAAAAATGGAAATAGAAACAATAAAGAAATCAGAAAGGGAGACAAACCTGGAGATAGAAAACCTAGGAAAGAAATTAGGAGTCATAGATGCAAGCATCACCAACAGAATACAAGAAATAGAAGAGAGAATTTCAGGGGCAGAAGACACCATAGAAAACATTGACACAACAGTCAAAGAAAATGCAAAAAGCTCCTAATCCAAAACATCCAGGAAATCCAGGATACAATGAGAAGATCAAACCTAAGGATAATAGGTATAGAAGAGAGTGAAGATTCCTAATTTAAAGGGCCAGTAAATATCTTCAACAAAATTATAGAAGAAAACTCCCCTAACCTAAAGAAAGAGATGTCCATAAACATACAAGAGGCCTACAGAACTCCAAATAGATTGGACTAGAAAAGAAATTCTTCCCTTCACTTAATAGTCAAAACACCAAATACACAAAATAAAGAATATTAAAAGCACTAAGAGAAAAAGGTCAAGTAAAATATAAAGGCAGACTTATCAGAATTATACCAGACTTCTCACCAGAGACTATGAAAGCTAGAAGATCCTGGGCAGATATTATACAGACTCTATGAGAACACAAATGCCAGCCAAGGCTACTATACCCAGCAAAACTCTCAATTACCATAGAAGGAGAAACCAAGATATTCCACGACAAAAACAAATTTATACAATATCTTTCCACAAATCCAACACTACGCAGGATAATAGATGGAAAATGCCAACACAAGGAGGGAACCTACACCCTAGAAAAAGCAAGAAAGTAATCTTATTTCAACAAACCCAAAAGAAGATAGCCTCACAAACATAAAAGTAACATCAAAAATAACAGGAAGCAACAGTCACTATTCCTTAATATCTCTTAACATCAATGGACTCAATTCCCTAATAAAAAGACATAGACTAACAGACTGGATATGTAAACAGGACCCAGCATTTTGTTGCATACAGGAAACACACCTCAGTGTCAAAGACAGACACTACCTCAGCGTAAAGGGCTGAAAAACAATTTTCCAAGCAAATGGTTCCAAGAAACAAGCTGGAATAGCCATTCTAATATAGAATAAAATCAACTTTCAACCAAAAGTTATCAAAAAGAATAAGGAAGGACACTTCATATTCATCAAAGAAAAATCTACCAAGAAGAATTCTTAGTTCTGAACATCTATGCTCCATATGCAAGGGCATCCACATTCATAAAATAAATTTTACTAAAGCTCAAAGCACACATTGAACTCCACACAATAATAGTGGGAGATGTCAACCCCTCACTCTCAGCAATGGACCGATCATGGAAACACAAACTAAACAGACACACTGAAACTAACAGAAGTTATGGACCAAATGGATCTAACAGATATCTACAGAACATTTCATTCTAAAGCAAAAGAATATACTTTCTTCTCAGCACCTCATGGTACCTTCTCCAAAACTGACCATATAATCGGTCACAAAACAGCCTCAACAAATACAAGAAGATTGAAATAATCCCATGCATCCTATCAGATTACCATGGACTAAGGCTGATCTTCAATAGCAACGAAAACAACAGAAATACCACATACACATGGAAGCTGAACAACATCTTACTCAACGATAACTTGGTCAAAAAAGAAAAAAAGAAATGAAAGAGAGAAAGAAAGGAAGAAAGAAGAAAGAAAGAAGAAAGAAAGAAATTAGAGATTTTTTAGAATTTAATGAAAATGTAGCCACAACAACCGAAACTTATGGGACACAATGAAAGCTGTGGTAAGAGGAAAATTCAGCTGAGTGCCTAAAAAACGACTGGAGAGAACATACACTACCAGCTTAACAGCACACCTGAGAGCTCTAGGACAAAAAGAAGCAAATATACCCAAGAAGAGTAGATGGCAGGAAATAATCAAACTCAGGGCTGAAATCAACCAAATAGAAACAAAAAGAACTATAGACAGAATCAACAAAACCAGGAGCTGGTTCTTTGAGAAAATTGACAAAATAGATGAACTCTTAGCCAGCCTAACTAGAGGACACAGAGACAGTATCCAAATTAACAAAATCAGAAATGAAAAGGGAGATATAACAACAGAAACTGAGGAAATTCAAAAAAATCATCAGATCCTACTACAAAAGTCTATATTCAACAAAACACTAAAATCTGGATTAAATGGACAATTTTCTATCCAGATACCAAATACTAAAGTTAAATCAGGATCAGATAAAACTGTTTAGAAACAGTCTCGTAGCACCTAAAGAAATAGGGCAGTCATTAAAAGTCTCCCAACCACAAAAAGCCCAGGACCAGGTAGGTTTAGTGCAGAATTCTATTGGACCTTCAAAGAAGACCTATTACCAATACTCTTCAAACTATTCCACAAAATAGAAACAGAAGGAACACTACCCAATTCATTCTATGAAGCCACAGTTACATGGTGTATTCTCCCTTGGAGATGAAACAGTTTCTGCCTGATCAGGGACTTGTCACAGTTTCCTTTCATAGAGGACTGCATAAGAGATTTTTTCCTACTTCTATCATGTTTAATGTTCCAAATAGATTTTAAAAACTGGTTCAAGTGCATATTACTTTCAGCTTCAGAAGATATCATGTATATTTAAGAGGCATTTAACTATTGTAAATTATCTTGGTAACTTAAAAATGTCAATATCAAGTTGTATATCTTAAAATAAATTTTATTAGCTTAATAAAAAAGAAAAGAAAAAAAGAATTGAGTTGAAAATTTTTATGGGAATTGCATTGAATCTGTAGATAGCTTTTGGTAAGATGGACATTTTTGGTATGTTAATCCTACTAATCCATGAGCATGGGAGATCTTTCCATCTCCTGATAATGTCCTGAATTTCTTTCTTCAGAGACTTGAAGTTCATATCATATAGGTCTTTCACTTACTTGGTTAGAGTTGCACCAAGATATTTTATTATTTTATTATATTATTTTATTATATTATTTGTAGCTCTTATAAAGGGTATTGTCCCTAAATTCTTTCTCAGCCCGTTTATCATTTGTATAAAGGAAGGCTACTGATTCTTTTGCTTTAATTTTGTACCCAGCCGCTTTGCGGAAGGTGTTTCTCAGCTGTTCTCTGGTGGAATGGGGGTCGCTTATGTATACTGTCACACCATCTGTGAATAGCCACTCCTTAACTTCCTCCTTCCAATTTGTATCTCCGTGATGTCCTTTAGTTGTCTCATTGCTCTAGCTAAAACTTAGAGTACCATATTGAATAGACATGGGAAGAGTGGGGAGCCTTGTTTTGTCCCTGATTTTAAAGTGGGATTACTTTATGTTTCTTTCCCTGTAATTTGACTTTGGCTATAGACTTGCTGTGTATTGCCTTTATTGTATGCATCTTATATCCCCGATCTCTCCAAGACTTTTAACATGAAAGGGTGTTGGGTTTTTGTCAATGACATTTGCAGCATCTAATGCGATGATCATGTGGTTTGTTTTTTTCAGTTTGTTTATATGGTGGGTTACACTGAAGAATTTCCATATCTTGAACCATCCCTGCATCCCTGGGATGAAGCCTATACTTGATCATGGTGGATGATCTTTTTTGTGTGTTTTTGGATTCTGTTTGGATTCTGTCTGTTAGGGCCATTTGATTCATACTCTCTCTTAGTTTCAAATTATTTCTCTGTTTAGTTTCTGTCTTGATGATCTGTCCATTGGTGAGAGTTGTGTGTTGAAATTTCCCACTACTAATGTATGGGATTTGATGTGTGATTTAAGCTTTAGTAATGTTTCTTTTACAAATGTGGGTGCCTTTGTATTTGGGGCACAGATGTTCAGAACTGAGATATCCTCTTGGTGGATTTTTTTCTTTGACGAGTATGAAGTGACACTGGCCCCTGAACTCAAGAACTCCCTGTGGCTGTGAGTACCTGCAGAGGATTAGGCCCATCACTATTTCATCATGCATGAGGGCAGGACTCATGAGGCCCCACCCTCCAGCTGAGGGACTGTGGAAAGTTAGGAAATGCTAGGGAAGGGTTATTACCTCATTTTTATTGTTTAGCAGTGTAGCCATTGATAAACTGTCCTTATTCTAGTAAATAACTCCAGATTCATGCTCCTGCAAGCATCCATAATTAAACCCAGTGGATTTCCCCATCCCTACACCCCCAAAATAAAAAAAAAAAAAAAAAAAAAAAAAAAAAAACATCAAAGTAGGAAGGACCTGGCAGGGAAGAAGAAAGGTCCAGCAGGAGAGAGCCGAGAAGAGGGTAGAAAATGATCAGAATTCAGTGTATACGTATGAATTGTCAAAGAATATAAACTAGGAAAAACCAAATCAACAACAGAAAAGTAATTCTTTTTCTTCAACTCTCTCTGTATCACTACTTTAGCAGAAGGCAGGTCACTAGCGTGCTACTTATTGCCTTCTCACATCTTTTCACTGTCTGTTTATTTCAATACAGCTTTATCTGGATAGAAAGTGTTCTTTCTGGGGCTGGAGAGATGGCGCAGCCATTAAAGGCTAGGCTCACAACCGAAAATATAAGAAAATGTTCTTTCTGATAATCACTCAGCGGCACCTGCCTCTGCTCTGCAGCTGCTGCTGATAGCTCTGGCGCTTGAGACTAACCCTGGAGATGATGACCAGGCTGGGACAAACAGCCAAGGGAAAAAACAAGCCCCAGCTCTTGCTACTCCAGGGCAGCATTTTCAGCGAGTTGTGATTCGGAATCATATGATAATTGTTTCAGGGTAATTGATCTTAGCAGGTACTTAGGTGCAGGACACAGGGAAAAGAATAATGCAAGAAGAACAAGTTATGGCATTCTCCTGTACCACAAGCAAAAAGAATGCAGCTTCCTGAAATGTTACCAGATAGCATTTACATATTTTGAACCACTTTTTTTCATAGAAGTAATTTGTGTGTATATGTATTGCACATACATGTAAAGGCCAGAGGTCAGTGTTGGATGTTTTCCTATATAGCTCTCCACCTTTGTGAGACAGTCTCTCACCAAACCTGATACTCACCAGTTTAGTTAAACTAGCTAGCCAGTGAGCTTCAGGGACTCCCAGGTTTGCTTACCACACTAGGATTATAGGTGCAAACCACCACACTGATTTTTATGTGCATACACTTTACCCATAAAACCATATCCCTATCCTCATGAAAGAGATTCTTATCCTTGCATCCTACTAATAATTTACTGTAATGAGAATTTTACTTATTATCCTTCATGACTCTGGCATAGTGGTCTCAAGCTCTCAAAAGGGATAATATAGCACTTGCTATGCTTATCAGTTATTTTCATCTCACAGTTACAAAATTAGCTAATGGCAAAGCATAAATCAAAATAAGAGTCAGTGAGCTCAACTTGAGATGGAGGTAAAGACTGAGTTCATGAACTGATTATATTAACTTAAAACAGACTGAGCTGAGAGACATGCTCAGAAAACCAGTGATCACAAGACAACTAAAGCCTGCTGTAGATAAGGACTAGAATGAGGACTTAAAAGTTCAATTCTATTTTCTTCATCATGTACAAATTTATGAAAGAGAAAGGAAAGAAGACAGAGGGAGGTTTTCCTGGTTTTGCTTTTTGAGCTTTGAGACAGGGCATTCCTACGTAGCTAGACTATCTTTGAACTCATAATCTTGCTGTCTCCATTTTCCAAGGGCTGGGGTTATGGGTTTGTGCCACCATTCCCTGTAGATATTTTCCTTCTAAGCATTTTAAAACTATAGTAAATGTAATGGCATGTGGTTCATCACAACTTGTAAAATTTTCTGCACCATAAAGATGATTTTTTTCCCCTAAATGTAAAGGTTTGAATTATCTTCTGAGTCATATAAATGGCTCAGTGCTTAAAGTATCTACAAATAAACTGAAGACCTAAATTGAATTTAGCATTTAGAATGCTAAAAACAAAACAAAACAAATAATCCACTCCACACCCCCTCCCCAAAAAAAAAA
>JADRCC010548854.1:0-11720 GCA_019843855.1 Hylomyscus alleni
CAGCATGTGGTCATGCACTGCCCTCAGTAAATGGTCATTAAATAGACACATACGTGAAGAAAAATCTGATGACCTGATGAGAATAAAAATGAGTAAAAAACTGAAAAGATGAACTGGAGAAGTAGATTTTTGGGAAGCACTGGCAATCACACGGGATGTAATGAGCAGCTGTGTCTTCCACAGCACTTTCTCAGGTATAACAGGCTGCCCCAATCTCCCAGAAATGAAATCATTGTGTCAGGAGTCTTAGTACACACTGACATAAACAGGAAGATTTTCCCAAAATAGCCATTTGAGTCATATTGGTAGGTATAATTAGAGCTATACAAAAATGGAATTAAAGCAATTAATTGAGTTATTCATGTCCAAACATATTTTACACTGACTCAGCCCAGATTTCTCTTCAGTCTAGAGAATCTTTACAAAGATTTATCCCACATTATTTTCTTAGAGATTTCAGTGTAGCAAAATTAACAAAACACAATTCTTCATCATGCTAAAGTACACTCGGATAAACTAAATAAAACACTAGCTTCTTACTCACAACAACATAATGGAAATTTTTGTGAAAGTCTGTTGTTATTGCCTTCTTTTCCTGAAAAGTTTAAGCATGATTGAGACTTGGAAATACCCTACTGAGAAATATATTAATCTTTGAGTAAGAAATAAATGGACTTATTAGAAGACAAACTCACTGTTAACGGTATCTACAACCACCTCCCTGTCTAAGGCCTCTGAAGCTGAAAGAGGTCAGTGTGTCTCCAAAGAGCCTAGCTTTCTTTTAATCTTTTTTCCTTATTTGAATATGACTTTCCATCAAATATCACATGTTGAAAATTTGGTGCAAAGTGCAACCACATTGCGAGTTGGTATGATTTTTAATGGGGTTACAGCTAGGGCTAAAGTATAGCTCAATGATCAGGGTACAGCTAGGGTTAGATTAAAGCTCAGAGATGGAATAGTTGTCTACCAGACACAAAGCCTTGAGTTCTACCTCAACATAAAAAAATAGTGAAAAAAATTAAAAAGGGATGAGGCTTAGTGTGGTTGACCATTAAATCTAGCTACTGTCTTCAGAAGAGGTAAGTTCCTTTACACCTGGCCATAGTCTTCTATAGGGGCACGAACTTTATTTATAGATAAATTAGTAAGATGAAAAATTCACCATGGTCTATATTACCAGAGGAAGTAATATCAAACATAATGAATTAGGGAGAGTAAGGTCTATACAAGTTCATACTTTTAAAATGTGTTACAGAAACTTCTAGATGTGAGCTCCATCAAGTTCTGAGAGGAAGGATTAGTGCAGTACAAGACTGGCTTAGTTTCTGTCTGATAATGTAACAAAGGAGCAGACACAGAATAAACTGTAAGGAATGGAAAGACATCTTCCCTTACAGTTCTGTTTCCCTCCCCACATTCTAGCATGTTAGAGGTCAATACAGATGTCACTTGTGTAAGAGATCACATGCCAAACAGGAAACCAAGGTTATTTCAAGATTTACACTTCACATTTAATACCAAGTAATTCTAGAATGATCTGGCAGCCCTTGAGTTCTGAGCTATTATTTTCTCATTCCATCAGTTCTGAGATCTAGGAGAACTAGATGACCAGACACTCAGAAAGAATATTGTTGCTAGCATTCTGATTAGGCAGAACTACAGAGCTACCCCATTAAACTGTCAGCACTACCTCCATGCTATACCTCTACATGCACATAATAAACAGAGTGTCATGCGTACATGTAGGTGTACAACCATCAATGGAAGTGAGTGTTTGTGTGTGTGGATGAATATGCATGCATGAGTATTGTGTGAGTATGTACACTGAGAGAGTGCATGGGTATTGTGGGTATGCATGTACATTGTATATATGTGTGTTATATACTGTAAATATTACTGCATGTGTGAATGTGTATTTCATGTGTTCATGTATACTGTTTGTGTGGATATGTACTGTGTGTATATGTATGTGTCTATATGTATTTTTTATATTATGTGTATGCACACATGTATATTCTGTTTGAGTGGGTATTGCAGGTATGCATGTGCATTGTTTGTGTATGTATATTTTTTGTATGCAAGTTTATTATTGTGTGTATGCATATGTATTGTTTGTATGTTCACTGTGTGCATGCAAATGTGCTGATACAATATTGAGGGCACTGACTATTTCAAGTGATGATAAAAACTCTGCCTGTAAAATACAACATCCTTAAGTGCAGAGAGAGTCAGATAAATTCTCATTAACTGAAAGGTACTTAGCATGAGGCTCTGGGTTAAGAAGTATAGAGATAACTGGATTGAAATATTAATATTTCTTAAATTACCAAATGATGAAAACTGACACACATTCTAAATTCAACCTCCCCATTAACTCTACTTTTAAAGCTATAGGTCATCAATTCAAAGGTTTAGCATTATTATAACTTCACTATCAAATAAGGCTGCTTCTACCCTGCTGTTTGAATGTTAACCCACAGATGTTATATACCAGAGAACACAAGAACGCTAACTTAAAACAACTTCAAAAACAAAGTCCTGCCCATCCACCACTAGGCAGCTTGTAAGGCAGAGCCCTCTAGGGAATAACTCAAACTTCAACCTCAATAGCTTCTCATTAAAAATAAGATCAAACCACCATAACAGTCACAGTGGCTATGCTGTCACCTAACTGGATATCCTCCCACTTGTGGAGACTCCTTGAATTATCAGTGCTGACTTCTGTTTCGTGTTCCTCATACAGGGATGCACATTACAAAACATAGGTTAGCAAGTTGCTGAGACTACATTCTCACCCAGGGCAGCTAAATAAGATTCAAGAGGAGACCTGGAAACAGACATGCTTGAGGACTTCTCCTAAGTGATTTTAATTACAAACTTAAGTGGAAAGGTAGGCTGGACCTAGCAGCAACTATGTAACTGCTTCCATCATTCAGTTGTCATTGAAAACGTACCCAGTTTTCTTTAAAACATCATTCCTTCCATTGTTTTATAATTGTACTTTCCTTTTTGTTCATATTAATTGAGCAAAATAATGAGTTTCTTGTACATTTTGACTTCTATATCCAATCTGGTTATGTTTAGCCCTATCCTACCATTTGTTGCTAACAACTTTGTACTTTCATATCTTTTATATACAGTTTCTAGGCATGGATTATTTGTTAATATGATAAATATTATCTCCACTCTCATCCACCTACCTTCAAATAATGAGATTTTTTTCTTTATGACTGAGTAGTATTCCCATGTATGTATGTATGTATGTATGCATGCATGTATGTTTGTATCTGTATGTACCTTTAGGCATGTGTTTGTATCTTTGTGCATATGTATGTTTGTTTATGGTATATGCATATCTCTCTCTTCGTATGTATGTGTTACAGGTTTTAGCTGTACATATCTATCTGCATTTTTTCTTTTTGTATGAGTCTATGTTTTTGTGGTTTGTGCACCTCTCTCCTTCTGTATCTCTCTCTGTGTCTATGTCTGTGTCTGTCTGCCTGCCTCTCTCTAGCTCTGTCTCTCTCTGTCTCTCTCTGTCTCTCTCTCTGTCTCTGTCTCTGTCTCTGTCTCTCTCTCTCTCTCTCTCTCTCTCTCTGTGTGTGTGTGTGTGTGTGTGTGTGTGTGTGTGTGTGTCACAATTTTTAGGTGCCAGTCATTTCATAGGCACCTAGATTAATTATAAGTTTAGGTCACTGCAGAAGGCTTTGTGATAGGCACCTCTGTTATGAGCCACCTTTGATTTTTATAAATGAATATTTCTATTGGCTTGTGTTGGTTTCATTTTTAGCCAACACCTGTTTCTATGACATATTGATCAGCCTCAGGTTTTCATCATCTACATACCAGAGCTATCTGTGGTCCCTTTAATACTGCAGGAAAAGACCATTGGTTTGTGTAAGAGTAGGGTCCTGGACCAGAGTTCTCCTTCCAGCCAAAACAATTGACAAAATTAACATGCACCTGCAAACAGAAAACCATAAGAAACAAGAATTTTGAATTTTAAATGGAAAAAATTAATTTAGATAATGGATTTGAGAGTAGAGAATGCTCATGCTTCAGAGTGTTCACAGTACGCATAGCAAAACCATCAATGAAGGGGGTGATTCTACACAGAATTTGGAAGATTCTGACATAAGAGGAGGCAGATTTGACACCAAGGGGAGAGAAAAGCTGTTTGAATTACAGATGAAGTACCAGAGAAGAGATATTCCCACAAACAGAATCTCTGCATCAGTATACCCACAACCAGCACACTTTTGTGTGGAAAGTTCTCAGGCTTGGCTGAGACTCCAGAGATAGCACTAGGGAGGAGTCAAGGTTAGACCTCAGAGGGCAGCACCTGCAATCCCCATGGCAGCTGGGGAAACCCTGTAGCATGGGTCCTGGCTGGAGTGTTCCTGAAGATCCTGTCAAGAGTACAGTAAGTTCTCAGGTTAAGTCTACTTTGAATGAACAACAATAATAATAATTATAATAATAATAATAAAAGTATCAGAATGGTCCAGCTGTTTGATACCTGTGATGAACCAAACAAACCATGGCACTTTAACTATTTTAAGAAGCCGAAAAATACCCTGCACCAAGCAGTTTAACATTCAGTGTCTAGCATCCAAGCAAATGTTCCAGGCACACAAAGGACCAAGAAAATGAGGTGATAATGGGGATGAAAATAAAAAGGAACAGAATAGCCTCCCCTATGACAACTGCAGACTCTTTTGTCTGCGAATTGGTCATCACATCCTCAGAATCATGTTCTTGTGTAGTCTTCAAATGTCTTCCCTCCATCTATCTCTGCTCCCAACATGAGTATCAGTCACAGCACAATTGAAAGACTGCCTTCTCTTACTGGTGCTCTTAGAAATTGCTTACTCATGCACAGTCACATTTTTTTTTTACATGCAGCAGTATCAATAACACCTGCCACTCTGTCTTATGGCCAATCTAGTGTAGGTTTTTCTGGAGTCTGGGCCAGTCAAAAGCTGTCCCCAACACAGTGATCCAGACCCATGTCTGGATATGCTCAACATTCAAGGCTGGACATCTTTCCTGAAGCATGCACACATCAGCAAGGATATGCCTACCATGGGTAAGGCCTTGTATAAAACTGTGGGTACTGAGCTCTCCCTCTATCTCCTCAAGAGGGAGCCTCACCCCTTCCTTATCAGTCACTTCTATGAATTAAAGAGCATAGACTCCTTCACTGTAGAACTGTATTTATTCCAACTTTGCTCATATTATTTATAGTGTGACTTTGGGAGAATCATATTTCCTCTAAGTTCCTCCGCTGTGGAAGATACGTGTACCCACCCCATCTAGGGATGTCTACAGAAACTAAACGAGTAGATGAGGTTATATGTAGAATCCTGTAGGTGGCGAACACTTTAGCTTCTCCATTTTGTTTTTCTTCTGCTCAGTTCAGGATTGAGAGTGGCTACTTAGTACATTAAGATAATAACAAAAATCAGTATGTTTGTTGGTTAGAAACAAATAAAAATAACCCCCCTTTTAAGAGGATACTTCAGTAAAATACCTTCAAAAGTTTACTAGATTATCTTAATTAATAATCTGTTTAAAATCACTTTGGTCTTGTAATTTTATTTCACATAAAATTCCCTCAGAAGTAGTGAATTATATTTCACCCCGTTAAATTTATTGGACCTTGGCTTTTTCTTTATTTTGAGTATACAGTGTCTCTACTTCCCTTGTTAACTCTAGGATATTGGTGTTCTAACAGGCGTTTAAATCACCCTCAAGGGAAATGCAAGAAAACTATCCTATTAACTTTGTTCATATTTTTAAACATGAGTAATTCACAGATGGTTTTTATCTCAGACAGAAATGAGCTCTGCTGAACATGAAGACACTAAGTTAATGCTCTGGATTCTTCCAGAATTCTATACATTAAATTGTCTTTGTTTCTTATAGAACTGTTCCTAACACAAGACTCCACAACCCAAGTCACTTCTGCAATTCTCTTCTGTTTGCAGAGAATCTTTAACATGAAGAAAAGCCAAATAAAACTTCACATCACAAATATGCGTGTAACACACACACTCAGAAACTGAGATCCCTTTTGCATCCATTTTCCAGCTGCCCCTGTCACATGCATAGTATCTTATAATCTTCTAGGCAGAAGGTTTCAGGTGACATACTATTTTGAATGTCATAACAGTAGTGAGTAAAAATCCAGCATTTGCATGAGTTGTTTGTTACTGTGGAAATTAACTTTAGTTAACACAGAGCACTGGGCTTCTTTGCATGCAAGACATTGGCTTCTTGGCTCTTGTTTGCTCCCCACTGCCCTCACTTCTTCTCTTCTTCTATCTTGTTGGTCTCCTTCAGTAGAAGTGTCTTAGTAAAGATCTCACTATAGATGGAACAGTCCTTACACCTGCCACTGTTCTCCTATAACTTCACTTACATGTAACTTTTCCCTCAGTAAAACTGTACAGCAGGAGACTTAAGACCAAATGTAAGCCATGTCCTGTAGACATCAGGTATCCCTGTAGCAGGTATAAGGACTGTGGGGGCTGGTGGTACAGCTTCCTGATGCAAGAACATCACTCTGGCTGAAAAATAATGGGGAAAACCAGTCTCTAGGGAGATACTTCCATTATAGAGTCCAGAGTTCAGTCTGGATTCTATACCCATCACCTTCCTCATAGTATGTCCTACAAACTTCCAGTTAAAACTGCCAGTGTGGAAGCATGAATTATGAATGAGACAGAGACCGAGTAGAGAGAAGTGAAAAGAGGGAAGGAAACAGTCACACTTATCAAGTTGATAAGTGATTCTAGAATCATTTGTCTCAGGAAGTAAGATCCAGGAAGTGACAGGCAGCTGCCATTCAATAGCTGGGATACCAAGCTGAGAAACAGCATTAAAATTTCCCATCTTTGGTCAGATTGCAGTTCTACTGACCTTCACAAAAAGTAAGCCAAAGGCTTGTTAGAAACAGATGATGCTCGCACCAAAAGAGAGTTCTTCTCTTCCCTCACATTCCACTCCCAATACCTAGAACCCTGTAACTCTGCCTGGTTAGCAATTTCAAAGGAACAATAAAGAGAGGAACAGGAAATGAGTCGATTACCTCTTATAATCACCCCTTTATAGTAAGAGGAAATTAATTCTTTCTAGAAGACCTTATTTAAGGGATCCAGGCTGTCTCAAGCCCACACTATACCCTGTAGTTATGAAAACACATGCTACACAATTGGGGTCTATAATTTAAAAGAGTAAAGTTGTCTTTTGAGGTTGCTCTTAATGGGACTTACTGGAATACACAAGAATAGTAAAATGACAAGCAACTATATCACATATCTAAAGCTTTGGAAAACTTCATCAAGAATTAACTAGTTGAATATAGATATAAAGACCTGATTCCTCCACGAGTGTATATTCGTGGAGGAAAGGTCTGTTTTGGCTCATGATTCAGAGGAATACACAGTACATGGCATCAACCAAGAAGCAGAGAAGCAAGAATGTTATGCTCAGTACCCTTTTAATTCAGTCCAGAAGCCCTGTCCATGAGATGGTCTGGCCCTCTTTCAACACTTGTCTTCCCTCCTTTGGTAACCCTTTCTAGAAACATATTTTCAGACATTTCCAATGTATATTATACTATGTTCTAGCTTTTTTAAAGCCAATCAAATTAACAACTGAAATTACCAATAATGGACCTTTTAAATAAATGATGAACTTTGAATTTAGATAAAGCCAAGTGATGCCTGTCAATCTATCACACATCATTGGTGAGATTTCCCAATAATATCCTAGCAGGTATGCCCTTTCAAAGCATAATATACTCCCAGATACCGAATCACAAGCAGCTGAGTACAGTCTCCCTAAGAGACTAATGGAGGCCAACTGATAGATCAAGGTTCTGATGGCTATTCTTGGTTGTCAACTTGACTAAATATGGAATAAACTATGATTTAGAAATAGAGGTCACACTTTTGATCCATAACTTGAGGCATTGTAGCCATGAAAATCTTAGGCTCAAGCAAGGTATTACACTCCTTTAATCCAGTAGACTAAGGCAAGCATGTCTCTAACTTCAAGGGTATCCTGACACAGAGAAAGTTCAAATCTAGATGTGGTAGTACATACCTTTAACCTAGGCCATATCTTCTGCTGGAGGCCTACATATGGACAATGGAAGAATGAAGACTCACTGTTCTTCATCAGCTTGCACGTAGTTGCCAGCACATCTATTGAAACCTATTTCTTCAAGATTCCAGCTTATACAGAAGATCAGCTGAAACAACTAGTCTCATGGTACTGGGAAACTACTAGATTCTTGGACTCCCTATTCACAGGTACCCAATTCCCTTAATACACTGAGACATTCCCTAAATTCTGTGACTCTAGAGAATCCTGACTAACAGTCATCATAGGGGAGAATGTTTCCTGCAAACACTGATTTCTCATTTTTATGTGTTCATTTAGATATCATAAGCTAATTGAAGAGACCTATCTATTCCCTTTACCTGTACAGAGAGAACCATTGCAGAGGGTGTGTTCTAATGCAGCTTCTGTCTTCTCAAAACCACATTACAAAAGTCACACTTTCCAACAGTAGCAATGAGCAAGAGAGGCACTGGATAAATCTGGAATGTTGTTTAAGATTAAATATCAAAGGGAGGTCTCAAGACCTGAAATTATTATGGAAGCTATGGAATACTCACATGGACCTATCATGACTGCCCTCCGAAAAAGTCAACAAGCAGCTGAAAGAGTTAGATGCACATATTTGCACCCAACCAATGGATGGAAGCAGCTGACCTCTGTGGTTAAATTAGAGGAAATCTAGAGGAAGCTGAGGAGGAGGGCAACCCTGTAGGAGGAGCAGCAGTCTCAATTAACCTGGACCCCCGAGATCTCTCAGATACTAGAACACCAACCAGGCAGCATACACCTGCTGATATGAGGCCCCTAACACACATACAGCAAAGGACTTCTGCCTCTGGGTTTAGTCAAAGAAGATGCACCTAACCCTCAAGAGACTGTAGGCCCCAGGGAGTTTAGAGGTCTGGTGGGGTGGGGGGTGGAGACATCCTCAAGGAGACAGGGGCAGAGGGAAGACATATGGGATGTGAAACAGTCAGAAAGGAATAAAATTTGGAGTTTAAAATAAAATAAAAATTAAAAAGAGAGAGAAATGTTCATTCCTTTGAAGTAGTTTTAACCACAGGAAGTTTTGGCATGGTGAAGAAAAAAGGAGAAAGCCCTGTGGAGCCAGGAGCTTACTATCTCTGAAAAGCATTGTTCTTGAAGATGCACACTGCAGAATGAAGGCTGCAGGTTCACAAGACAGCTGTCAACATGGGAAAACCAACTCAGAAGTATGAAAGTCAGGAGAGCCTGGCACAGGGAAGGAGGAGGCAGGAAAGACACCTCAGTGTGGAAGGCATCATAGAGTGAGGTGTCAGCTGCATCAACACTGGGAAATTTAGAATTAGTTCTGCAGTTCATTCTTTCTGAAAGGATAGAAGGAAGCTACAAAAATGTATGGCAACTTAACAGACTTTTGCTTAAAGACTGAATAAAACACGTGTCTAGACTCCAGAAGATAAAATGTATAGACTGTCTTTCCCATGGTCATGTAGGAATCCTGATGGGGGATTCAAGGCTGCTAAACAGAAAAGGGGTAACTGAGAACAGTTCATAGAGGGCCTTGGCTTTGTGAGTATTCTAAGGAGGGGAATTATCAATGGAATGTTTCAAGAGATTCAATATAAAACTGGAGGAAGATGGGAAAGGGACCACATCGCTAAGCTACATAAACATTCGAAATTCAAAGATCTGTAAAGAAAGTGGGAAGAAATGAAAGGAGAAGAAAGAAGGAAGAGCAGAGAAAATCAAAAATGTAGAGAACCTTTTGAAAAGATGCTATCTATCTCTAAAAGGAGGGGGAGGTCCCACTGCCATATATCATTCCAAGTAGCAACACTTAGCTACCAACTTACAGCCTGACCATTGCTACATGGGGATTCTTCAGACAACACGTTTCATATCTAGAAAATAACACCAAACTTGATCCTCACTGCTCTCAAATGCAAGTCCTCATTTTAGTCATTTGTTCTTTAAATATTTCACTTTCATTTTTTTCTACTTCCTTTTCAAGCACAATTTTAAAAGAGAATGAAAATAAGCAGAGTTAAAAGGGAGGTTAATGAGAATGGAAAAACTCTGCATGCTGTGTTTCATCCTCCAAACTGCAGAGCCCAGCACAATCAGTGGGATTGTCTGCAGCCCCAGGTTGCTGTCTGTTGGTACCTGGTGATGAACTATTCTTTTTTCTGCATCGCCTCTGTGCAATAGAGAGAGCTCTTCAAACTTTAGGATGACTTACTCATGGCATGCTCATCACTGCCATTCACTCCACAAGGGCTTACAAAAAAATAATTAAAGATAAGTGCAGTGTCTGTTTGTAAGGTTTTATTTAGATGTAGATAAAAGAGTGGAATGAATGGCAAGAGAAAGATCTAGTTAAAACTGTTCAGTGCATCAAGGTTTTAAATCCAATGAGCGCAGTCATATCCCATGACTAACATGGTTTCCGCAAATACAAGGTTGAGTAAGATCTGCCTGAACTACTGAAAGATTGCATGAAGAACTGAACCTATAGTCAATCCCTCTGAGTCCATTTCTAATGCTCTTACCCTCCACACTAGCTAGTCTCTCTCTCTCTTTACTTTTTTATTGGACATTTTCTTTATTTACATTTCAAGTGTTACCCCCTTTCTGGGTTTCCCTCTCTCCTGGAAACACCCTATCACATCCTCCCTCCCCTGCTTCTATGAGGGTGTTCCTCCACCAACCCATATATTCCTACCTCCCTGCCCTCAATTCCCCTACACTGGGGCACCTATCAAGTCTCCATAGGACCCAGGACCTCTCCTTCCATTGGTACATGACATATGCATCTGCAACATATGCATCTGGGGCCATGTGTACTCCTTTGTTGATGGCTTAGTCCCTGGGAATTCTGGGGGATCTGGTTGGTTGATATTGTTGTTCGTCCTATGGGGTTGCAAACTCCTTCAAGTCCTTCAGTCCCTTCTCTAAGTCCTTTATTAGGGACCTGGTGCTCAGTCCAATGGTTAGCTGCTAACATCTGTCTCTGTATTTGTAAGTCTCTGGCAAGGCCTCTCAAGAGACACCCACATCAGGCTCTTTTCAGCATGTACTACTTGGCATCCACAATAGAGTCTGGGTTTGGTAACTGTATATGGGATGAATCCCCAGGTGAAACAGTCTCTGGGTGGCCTTTCCTTCAGTTTTTGCTCTACACTTTATCTTCATATTTGCTCTTGGGAACATTTTGTTCTCTTTCGGAGAAGGACTGAAGCCCCCACACTTTGGTCTTTCTTCCTATTGAGCTTCATGTGGTCTGTGAATTGTATCCTGGTTATTTGGACCTTTTTGGGCTAGTATCTACTTATCACTGGGTGCATACCATGTGTTTCCTTTTGTGATTAGGTTACCTCACTCAGAATGAGATATTCTTGTTCTATCCATTTGCCTAAGTATTTAATGAATTCATCATTTTTAATAGCTGACTAGCACTCCATTGTGTAAATGTACCACATTTTCTGTATCCATTCCTCTGTTAAAGGACATCCAGGTTCATTCCAGCTCCTGGCTATTATAAATAAGGCTGCTACGAACACACCCTAATTGTGAATAAATATGGGCAAATATGGACAAAC
>JADRCC010548856.1:0-10986 GCA_019843855.1 Hylomyscus alleni
CTGGTCTCCTGGTCACTGACACCGGTCTTCTTACTGACCAAGTCAGGGAAAAGACCTCCTGTTTGCTTGCCAGTCTCAGCCTGAAACCGTGCATTGCAGGTGTCTTGGGTAGACTCCTTTGGCTTTTGATTCGGCATGTTCTTTTTCACTGTTCAAAGCAGTCGTTCAAATACTGAGGCTGCTTATGATGACGTGGAGAGGATTTCAAACAACCTTAACATGCTTTGAACTGACAAGGTGCCTTGATATCCGCCTCACTCCCACACAGCTCCTCCAGAGCACTTGCTAGGACAATGGCTGAGCAAGCACTTGGTGCTGGCCTCTCCGCCTGGGCCGAGGACTGCCCAGCCCCCCTACTGCAGGAGTTGGAAGCGCCACAATGGAGAGGTCTTGTCTTAGGCTACACCTCTGGTTCTCTCAGATCTTCTAGAAGGGCGTTATCCAGCGGTACTGTGGTTGCACTGGTCTGAAGTGGTGTGGGCTCCCAGAGGTTATAATGCACTAGGTAGAGGGAAAACATCCAGAATACATAAACAATGCTAACACACACACACACACACACACACACACACACACACACACACACACACACACCACCTCTCATTCCTGCCCATTGAGAAACTGTGCCAGGCTTTGGAAAGTCGCAAACAGCCTCTTGATTTAAATATCCCCAAATCGTCACCTTAATAGCATTTAGGAGAGCAGTCCAATGCTCGGAAACTTGAACTCTAGCTTGTTAACTAGCAAACACTCTCACTTCATAAATACACAAAATGTTGTTTATGTATTTCTTTATGCTAGAAGTTGACCGAAGGTGTATCTAACCATTTTCGTAAACTGAACTGAAAACACACAATTACTAAAACAGGAGAGATGACATTCATTTTGATAGATTTACATTTTGCTTCATTATGTAATCTCAGTAAAGTAGAAATCAGGTAACAACAGAAAACAAAAGGGATTTTCTTAGGTGGCCATTGGAAGAGTAAACGTGGCAACTGGTTTAAAATTATGTAAAGGTGATCATTCCTTTAAAAAAAAAAGTATAGCCACCTTTGGATGTAATTATCCCTTCTCCCCCTCTTCCTCTTTTTTCTGCTCTTCTTCTAGCCCCAGCAGCTGCTTGATGGAGACCTCTTCTCCCCACATCTGAATGGAACATCTTTGCTCAGAGTCTACAGAATGTCAAAACTGAGGCTCCGACCTTAGAGCTACAGCTTCAAGGACCACGCCACACAAAGAGGCAGCTGGTTGCTTTAATGAAAGCTGCCTTTAAGCTTCAAGAACTGAAGCCTTGGGGAATACATTTACAAGGAGCAGAGAAAATGCATTTCCAAGTTGTATGTATGTTCTTTGGAGATACAAAATAAAATTTACCTGAACAATTAATCTTAATTATGTAGCTATGCATTGTCTCTTGAATAAAGACCCTCCATTTAGAATTTTATGTTCCATGTATAAATACATTTTGCAAATTGCTGAATGTTTATCTGTCCCCACATCAATGGAAAAACCAAACCAAACCAAAACAAAGGTGAAGAAACATAAGTTTTCTGAGTGGTGAAGTATCTTAACTCATACACTTGGCAAGTTAGTTTGTTGATTGCTTGTGTGCACACAATTCTGTTTATTTTTAACTACCAAGTAGTCCATTAAAATGTACTGTTCAGTGGTATTTGACGTTCTTTGGATTTGAAATTGTTTGGATTCATGGATATTAATTTCTTTTCCCATCTTCAAGCTATGGATCTCATCACTAAAATGACCACTCCTTATAGTCACAAAGTGACTACATTTTATAAACAGCTTTGAAGACTTCTAACATCACATCACTCAGGCGGTGTAAGCTGTTTCTGGGATTACTTGGGGGTAAATTACTAAAGGAAGCCTGCTAAGTTTTGAGTATTGAATGTGAGGCCAGAAGAAGGTGTAAATATAAAGGATGCATTTCAGGGACAAGCTAGACACACCCTGTGTGGAGGAGCTGAAATCTCAGGAACAGAACATGAAGGGCTTTGTGCCTTTTAGCTACTTCCTTAAAAGTTCATTGTCAACGTGCCAAAGGTTAAATACATTTTTAACAATGAAACCTAAAGGTGTGTGCTTTTTCTCTAATTTCCCCTAAGGCAGGTGGATGGATGGCCACCAGGAGGGGATGGCAACACTTTGATAAATTCAAGGGACTTGAACAGAAACCTTCTAGGCTCTACAGCGTTTGGAAATGTCCTGAGACGAAGCTCCTCCGGTAGCAGTTTGGAACAGTCTGAGAAGAAGAAGGCGGCAAGCCAGGTCAGCGGTGCACCTGCTCACAGAACAGAAGAGTTATCCGCTCTTCCCTGAAGCCAAGGACTGCTTTTGGTTCTTTGTCTCTGAAAGAAACAGGCTGTGTTCAGTTGAAGTTAGACTTCTGTTCTCTTACTCCGGAAGCACAAAGCACGTATGCAAATCCCTTCCAAATTGTACAAGTACACTTAGCAATTGTGTCACTGGTACTGGGGACCTCAGCCAGCAGGAGAGGGGTGGTGTCTGAGAGAGATGTTTTCTTGACAACAGTTAACCACAGTGGTAGTAAATGCTTTCCAAGAGCTCACACTATGTCTCCGACTTTCAGTTCGCTCATTCTATGAACCTCTGGATATATATCTTAAAAAAGTTAAGGATGGAATTATTTCTAAGGAAGAATTTTCAGAATGTGGTTTCTTGGTCTGTAAAGTGTTTGGTATTGCCTGGTAAAGACCAGGGGAAAGGAAAACGTAGGTAGAGGGAATCCTGAGACTTCTTCGCTTTGCTCGCTTTTTCTGAGAATTTTCTGTGACAATCTAGGGCAGTCTTGGCTCCAGCATTGCATGCAAAATAGAGAGAGGACTGGGCAGAGTCACAGGCCCGATTATTTTAATGCCCTAGGTCAAAAGGAGAGAATAATGAATAGGCGTGGAGTTTAGTTCTTGGAAGGGAACTTAATTAACCTTGGAAGAGTGAAAGAAAGTGGGGGTTCCTGCTAGGATACGACGTAAGATGATTGTATTTACGTGAGTGTTCGCGCGTGCGCGCTCCCTGACATACAGGTGAAGTCTACTTCATGGATTACCCCAATTAATTTTTAATCCTGAAAAAAACTTGGTGTTTCTGTTCCACAGGATCACCATCACTCTGTTCCCCTTATCTGGCTGAGAAGTTTGCTGTGGGTTTTCCTGAGCTCGACCGGGGTCCTGCAGTCCTGGCCTCCGCCTGCACGCGAGATCAGCAGGGGTGTGGAGAAAGCGGCTGCAGCGGCCCGGGAGTGGAGTCCCGGCCGCCGGAGGGACTGCAAGGGAAGGCGTAAAAGGGGGGTGGGGGAGGTCCCTGGCTGGCGATCGCCGAGTCAGGTCCTGGCTGCTTTCCGGGAAGGAAGACAAGGGCGAGAAGCGGGAGACCGGGCCATTGTCCAGGGAGGGCGCATTTTTGTCCTGACGCTGCTGGTTGCTATAGCGAGCAGGGAAATCCAAACAGAAGGGCTCAGTTAGCTCCCCTTGGTCCTGGGAGCAGGGCTCCCTCTTCTCAGCCAAAATAAAAGTGCCGCTGAAGGCCTGGCACTTTTTACCAGAGAACCGACTGCAACCTCCACAAGAGGGGCCCTGGGGACCCCAGCACGGAGCAAGGGGCGGGGGTGTGTGTGGGGGGGTGGCGGCGGTGTCCATTAGCAAGGAGCAGCCCGGGACGATTACTGTGGGTTCTGAGAGAATGCTCACCCCTACTCTTTTCCAGCCTTATTTTGTTTGAGAAAGAAAGAAAAAAGAAAGAAAATCCTAAACTCTCTCAAACTCCTAATACTCTCTCTGTGGTTGAAGCCCCCTCCCCACCAGCGCTGACAGCAACAAATGGCTCGGCTGGCAGCTTAGAAAAAGGCGAGAGAGCTCCAAAACCTACCAAGAAGCAGCAGCAATACCTGGGTCACAGTGCCCCCTTCTAAGAGTTTCAGAATCACTCAAAGGGGAAGTTCACTCAAAAGTAAAATAGATGGCCACATAAAACTTTCACATTTAAAAAAGACTTTTATTTTGCAATAGTTAAAAAAAAAAAAAAAAGACCAACGACTAAACAAGCCCTGCTATTCAGCTTTGAAGACATTGTGAGGGAAGGCTGCAATGAAGTCTTTTTGGTTTTATTCCCGGGTGTGTCGTTTCTCCAACAGTACTGCTCAGGACTGGGGATAACAGTGTTTAGGTAGTAATAAACTGTTAGCTTCCGAAAATTCTGAGCTTATACTTTTTAAAGAAAGAGTCAAGATTTTCTTGGTGATAGTAGCTTTCTGCAAAGGACTAAGGACTTTAACAACCTTTACACTGTACAGGAACGTCTAAGGCTTGACATTTTCCTCTTCCTTCCTTCCTTCCCTCTCCCTTTCTCCTTCTTTTTGTCTCTTTCCTAGAAGCTTCACCGAAAGCTAAAAAGAAAACTTTTATTTGACCGGAGGAAAAAATTTAAAGTGAAATAAATGCATCTCTCTACTTCCACCATTTAAAATACATCCTTTCACTCCTAATGACAAGTTCCTTTAAATAAAAGTTTGTATAACTTTGGAAGAAGTCCCTTAATTCATAATGATATTCACATTTTAAAAAGGCTTGAAAGAAATCATGTTAATGAAGAGAACATTTGCTGTAATTTGGTGATAATTATCAGAATCACCACATATTCGCAGAGGCTTGAACAATACGTGTTCAGAGAAAAGCAAAACACATTATTTTAATAGTCTGATATGCAAACTATAGACTGTTCAATTATGTAGCTTAATAATGCATACATGATGTGATCTTGTTATTGGGGTAGGAAGGCTTGCAGTGAGTCACTCCTAATACCAAGAGTGCTCTCACAGCCAGTAAAATCCATTGCCCTGGATCAGAGGCCCCTGCCAAACTGCATTTAAGAGAATAAAAATTAATGACTGAGAATTTGAGCGTTAAATTAACATTAATTATATGACCTGCATGCTAGAAAGATTAAATTTCTTACATCCTAATTAGATAACATCTCCTCATACATCAAACGAGTTCTATTTTCATTTCCAGGTTTCAGGGATACGGTGGCAAGTGCACAGAGATTTCCTTAAGTGGTCAGTTTTCCTTTCAGACATTCACTGGGAGAGAACCAAGGCAGGAGGTCACAAGAAAGAGTTAAACTCATTCTGACTTCGTATTGATAACGGTACCTGGAGGGGCAGGGAGTTTGGCAGGTCCTCCCCAGGTGGACCTGGAGCACTAGGGGGACCTTTTGTAGTAGCCAACCACTAGAGTGGATTATCAGCTAATCTCTCAGGTCAGCAAAACAGAAAGTCCAGCCAACAAACATCTCGGCTCCTTCTTTAGAACTAGAAATCGCTTAGCTTCGGGTACAACATGTAGGTGAGACAGTAAACAAACGCACCTAGTGGTCCTCAAGGGGAAAGGGAGGGACAACCAAAAGCCAACAACAGAGATCAGTTTCTTTTTTAAGAGTCTTAGAAGAGATCGGTGGTGCACTGATATTTCCAAATACCACCTATGCTGACCACAGACACTCATGGCTGTCCTGGGTACACCAGCCTCAGCTTGACCTGGCCTCGGCCTCAGTGACCGCCCCCGGGAAGGGTTGGGATGGGGGAGGGCACGTCTCCAGCAGGCGAAAACCAGTTGCACATAGGGAGGGAGCAGAAAAAAGGCCAGAATGGGCGGAGGGCATCCCCCCCGCCCCCAGCAGATGGTTGGTGATGGCCAGTTCATTCTCTTGGTTTCTAAATCGGGACTTGACGCTCTCAGGGTTCAGAAGAAAGCTGTCGTGCGAATCTGGTTTGGAAACAATACACAAGGAGTTAAATTCCTTTAGGTTGTGGACTTTTCTCCTAGATACAGTGTATGGTCCGGGTCGCTCAAGTCCCAGTGCGCCTCCGGACGCCCTCACCTTCCTCAAGGACCGTAGAGGTTGCGCAGACCATTAGGACAGCTGCTCTTAAGGCTGGGCGGGACCAGAGGGGCAAGATTAAAACCTCAAGGCGGCCAATTCTAAGTCACTCAGAATAGAGTTTTCACGTGTCAGTGTTTCCATTCAGCTACCTTCAGGCTTCTAGGGGTAAAGGGCATGCAAGCGAGAGCGTTTCTACGCGGCCCAGTGAATGGGGGAAGGGGCGAGAGGAGAAAGTGAACAGTGGGGGGAGGAGATTTTCCACTCGCCCCAGACCCCACCGGGTGGAACTGCCCCGAGAGTCCAATAGAACTTGGAAGAGTGTAGGGGCCAGTGGCTGCCACTGGCTCCCCACACACTGCCTCCTAGCACAGGCTAGGACTTCGCGGTGGCTGGTCAAACGCCCTGTCCGGGATGGAGTACCTTTCCAGGGTGGCAATGAGCCTGGAAGTTAGCTTCCCAGGGGGCGGCGGCGCCAGGGGATGGGGAATAGGGGTAAAGGCTGCCAAATCGGGCTTGGATTACCCGCAGCAAGCAGTGGGGCGGGGCCTGCGGGGACCGCAGCGGCGTTGGTGACCTAGGGCTCAGTCTAGCGCGCTGTGAGTCCCGCCACTTAGTGCAGTTGAGAGCACCGGGTCAAGTAGAAAACCGACCACCCAGGATCCTTGTGTATTCTCAAAATCTCTCTTAAGAAGACTTTGGCAGAAAGATGCCTCCTCCCCAAGCCCCGCAGCCGCCCACTGCCGCAGCTGCGGGGCTCGAACTTTCCAGCTCCTCTGCACCGCGGCTTCCCTGGTTGCCCGGGTCCCCTTCTCCCTGGAGCAGGCAGTCTGAGAGATGCTCTACCCAGCTAGACGACGTCTCGGCTGCGCCGCCCCAGAACGTGCCTGTGCCTCTCCCGAAATTGCATTCAATACTAGTTTAGCTTCTTCCGGGAGAGGAGGCATTGTAAGAAGTCACTGGGAGGAGTCCGAGCGAGCTCTGGGCGCTAGGTGCGTCCGCCCTTTAAAATTTACATGGAAATACAAAATGAATGACGCTCCCGGAGCGCTCCTCAAAAGACCGTGCGGAAGGCGGTGCGCTAGTCCGGAGAAACACCTCTTACTTGCTCTTTGTCTGTACGGGGGAGCTCAAACGAACGGATGGACGCGTACACCGCGTTTACCCTTCTTGTTTTCTTAAACGAGTTTTGGATGACTTTGGCTGGGGCCATTTGCAGCAGAGACAGACTCTGTATGTTTGTTGCAGGCCTCTTTCAAAGTTCTAGTTTAAAGAGCATTATGTAAGCCTCCCTATTTACATAAGAGCTTTAACTCAAACCGCCCAGAAAACCTTTTATCACCGAAGGAAAAGCATCCAGAGCAGCAGCTAACAAACCAAGTCTGTAGGACACGCTGAAAAACAGCAGTAGCTCATTCTTTTGGGAAATAAATAATAATAAAAGAATGTTAACAAAAACTCGAAATAGTTTCCATTTTTTATTAGGCTTGGTTTTACATCATTTGAACATTAAGCTTAATTCAGGCTGTAGAGACTTTTAGAGTATATTCATTTTTTTCCCCATGTGCGGTGAGCGTCTAACTGGGCCACAGAGATGATTTCCCCCCTCCCACGCCGTTAATTCTAAATATAAGGACAAATGTTAGCAAAATCAAATCGACATTTTACCAAGGCCCAGATTTTTAAAAATATTCACGAATTATATGATAATGTTATCAAAGGCAAACAGCAATAAATTATGCAGAATGAAAAGTTTAAAAAGTGTTTTTACCTGCATAACTGCCTTTCCCCGCAGGTAAACAGTTTTTACCTTAACTGAGTTTCTTCCATTCCCTCTTTTCTTTCTACCCTTTTCTTGGTCATCTGTTTGCTGAAACTTTGGGGAAGATTTTTTTATTGCTGTATGCTGTTATAATTCCTACTTTAAAAAAAATGCCTGACAAAATAGAGATCTTCGTTCTAATGAATTCAAAAACTAGGTTAGTATACAGAAAGATATTATAAAGAAAAACAGTACAGAGAAAGATCAATACCTAGGCCCACAAAACAGGGCAGCTAGTCATGGGATCTTGTTCTATTGCTCTTGCTACATTGTGTCATCAGAGAAGATCAACAAGTGTCCCATAGACCCTGTTGCTAAATTATCGACAGTAGCCGATGGAAATACTTCCAGTGAATGCTTTTTTTTAATTAGATATTTTCTTTATTTACATTTCAAATGAAATCTCCTTTCCCAGTTGCCCCCCCAAAAGAAAAAAACCCACTTCCCTCCCCCCTCCTCCTGCTCATCAACCTACCCTCTTCCACTTCCTGGTCCTGGCATTCCCCTACACTGGGACCTAGAACCTTCACGGGACCAAGGGCCTCTCCTCCCCTTGATGACCAACTAGGCCATCCTCTGCTACATACGCTGCTGGCGCCATAAGTCCTATCATGTGTACTCTTTGGTTGGTGGTGGTTTAGTCCCTGGGAGCTCTGAGGGTACTAGTTAGTTCATATTGTTCTTCCAGTGAATTCTTAGAGACTGATATTCTTCCTGGTGAACATTAATCAGTATCCCCTCTCATCCTATAGACCAGGCCAGATGCCACTGTACAGCAATGGCTCCAATAAGGAACTTGTCTTGCTGAGAACTCTTGAGACTCTTCTCACAGAACATCCCCTCTAAGATGAACTAAGGTGGTGGTATAGGAGTTTTTGAAGCAGAATGGCTGTGTTTGAAATGTTTTATCACTTGCTACTTTCTGCTTATTCTTGCCTTTTATGTTGGACACATAGATTCCAGGTCCTGCTTTTGTGACATTTTCAAGCAATTAAACACATTCCTCGGAATGACAGCTCACTCCTTTCTTCCCTATCATCGGTCTGATTAGGTAATCAATATAAAGGCCTTAAAAGCTGACAGTTGCTAAAAGGCATTTGCCTATTTTTCCAAAGTTTTCAAGGTCCACGTTAAGGACCAAACACCAATCTCTGTAGTGCAGTCGGAGCTTCAGACTGTAGTTGGCAGATGGAAAAGATATTTTAGGCAGAAGGAGTTTGCAGCTTTCTTAAAATATAACCACATGGCCATGAGTCACCTTCTTTGTCCTCTCTTTTAAGACCAGCTCTCTACCTCTGTGAGCTACTAAGATAATGAATGACACTTCGATGGCAAAAATTGTGCCATTGAATTTGTTATTGATAACTGTGCTGCACTGGAAACATTTTGCTGAGAATTTGTTCTAATTCTTCCAAGTACCATTTTTAATGGAAATGACCCTAGTCTAGGGAGAAGGGCCATGATTTGCCAATGAACTTGTTGAGTCCTGCTGTGATTGTTCTAGGGAAGGCCTTAGGCTTAAACAGATCAATCAAGTCAAATGAGGATTAGCCTTATAATGACAGCCAGAGAAAGAAGTTAAAGTGAAAACAGTTTTATTTATATTATATTGAGGCACAAACTTCATCTCCTAGATGCCCTGTTGTGAGAATTAAGTTAAAAAAAATTGACAAATGGAACCTCAGAAAACTAAAAGGCTTCTGAACAGTTAGAAAATAATAAATGAAGTGAAGACAAAATCTACAGAATAGAACTCATTTGATAGAGGATTTGTCTCCAAAATATACAAAGAACTCAAAAAGTCAAGAAAAATGACCCAATTTTAAAAAAAATGGGTTAGGGATCTTTAGAGAATAGAGAGTTTTCAACAGAAGAAATGAAAATGGCCAATAAATATCACAAAAGTCCTGTATCCTTAGCAATTAGGGAAATATAAATTAAAATGCTAGAGAGAAACCAAGTTAGAGAAAAATAGCTGTACTGCTGAGGTGGAGGTGGCATGTCCATGTATGTGGGAAATTGTCTTGACTCCTAACTGAGGTGTAAAGACCCACTTTGAGTATGGGTGGCACATCTGAATATGGCTAGGCCCTAAACCATTTAAGGATGAAGAAAACTAACTGGGCATAGCAAGCAGCAAGGGCCCATGTGTGGATCATCTTTCTGCTCTCTCCTGTGGCTATGATGTTTTAAGTTCTTCCCTTGCCTTCCTGGCAGTAACAGGCAACTACCTGGAACTGTAAGTCACACCAACCCTTTGTGAGAATATTTTTCACAGCAACAGAAATGAAACTTGAGCTAGTTTCCTAGGTGGGGGCTTTAGACTGCATAAAAAGAAAGCTAGCTGACTGCTTGCTTTCGTCTCTCTTTGCTTCCTGAAGATCTGTCTTGAGTTGCTCTGGCAGTGGCCACTGAGCTTTGCTGACCACTGCCATGATGCAAACTGAAAGAAAACAAGTTTGTTCATTGCTAAGTTGCTTTATTTTGTCTCAGCGTTAGGAATGGTAACAGGTAGAGTGCCTTAGGGTAAGCCCACGCTCTGCCTTTTGGCTCAGTGGAGTCAGGAGCTCAAAGCTAGCCAGTGTTGACAGATGTCAATCTCAGCTTTCAGTTAATGGGAATTCTGCTTGTAGAATCATAGGTTGGTGTGTAGTAGTGCCACAGTGTAAACTTAGATTTACCTAAACCACCACACTGTGCCTTCCAATAAAAGGATAAGGCAAAAACTGGGACCAGAAAATAAGAAAATTGTTATTTTCATTATTTTATAAGAAAATACATAAGATCTGTACATTCTAATGTGGAAATATTTCTTGTATGAAATTATAACTATTTCAAATGAAAAATTAAACAATAAAAATATTCACACTTGTATTATCAAAATATTTACTGGTCCAGATACCTGTTATAAGGCAATTTTACATTCTGATTCCTACATCTCTCACAATATCCTTTTGTCACTGTTAAACTATATGGTTTATTTTTAACCCAAAAAATGAGAATAGTGAATCAACTCTGGAGTCTGGGGTAGATGCTCTCTGATTATCTGACCCACCATGATACAATGTTGACATGTAGAGCACCTGTCATGTGACCCCATCCTGAGACATTTTCAAAAACATCCTCTCCAGAGAGTTCATAGCATTCCTCTTATGCAGGAAGCAGCAAAAATCCAAATGCAAATTTTATATTTAAATTATTATACTTTTTTTATAGTTTTATTTTAGGAAAACTTTTGCCTGTGGAAA
>JADRCC010548861.1:0-27766 GCA_019843855.1 Hylomyscus alleni
GGATTGTGAGGGATGAGGGGGCACTGTGAGGGATGAGGGGGCACTGTGAGGGATGAGGGGGCATTGTGAGGGATGAGGGGGCATTGTGAGGGATGAGGGGGCATTGTGAGGGATGAGGGGGCACTGTGAGGGATGAGGGGGCATTGTGAGGGATGAGGAGCGTTGTGAGGGATGAGGAGCATTGTGAGGGATGAGATGAAGCTGGCGCACAGTCCTCAGAGCTAGAGGTCACGGTCAGAAAGACATGTATTGTCCTTTCCCAAGACCAGGACTTTTGACAGAAGAATTAGTTATAATTAACTGTGACTCCAAACACATGGTTCACTGGGTTATTGATGGTTTGCTGCTGATTGTGGTCCAGGGTAACACAAAGTCCTGAGGGAAAAGCCAAAGAGCCTACTGGACCAGCTAGACACTCCACAACTTCTCTTCCTGAAACTTGGAATCAGCCTTATGCCTGGTTGCTGGGACTTTAGAAATGAGGGGTAGTAGGGAGGGCTGACAGACAGGCAAAGTTGTTCTAAGGCCTGGGATTTTCTGCTCTGTTCCCTGGCTTCTGCATCCTTGGTTGTAAAATGAAAAGTCAGCTGCTCTCTGGCACATCCACAGCTCTGAGGACCAGGCTGTGCCCCAGCTATTTTGGGGGGAAGGTCAGGGTGATTTAAGGCAGGCATAGGGGGGAGGTCTGATCCTACTCGTTACTCCAAGACCCTCTGGACTAAGCTTGGAGCCTGCTTCCCTTGACTTCCCATATTTCCAGGGCTCCCTGAGACCAGACTGCCAGAAACTCAGAGCCTGCTTTCCTTCACTTCATCTGCAAGGAGAGGCATAGGGTATCTAAGCGGAAAGGCCTCCCAAGTCTGATTTCACTAACCGTTCCTTAGATGCAGCGAATGGGGCCAAGAGAGGACAGAGGGTTTATCCAAGGCCACAGGCGAAGCCAGAGCCCAGGACTCTTCCCACCACATCAGCTGCTTCATGTTTATGCCTGAACAAAACACTCTCCAGGGAGAGCTGGAAGCAGCAGGCCTGGGATGATGTCTTCCTTACCTTCTACTGACACTAACGCCATCATCACCACCATCAGCCCCGCCCCTTCAACACGAGCACAGTACCCCAGGTATGTCATTGTCTCATCATTCATTCATTCATTCATTCATTCATTCATTCATTCATTCATTCATTCTCAGAGGCTTTTGAGACTGCCAATGAGAAGCAGACTGCCTGACTCTCTTGCTAACTGGCTATATGACCTTGAGTGAGTTCCTCTTCCATCAGCTGCAGCTCCTCAGCTGTGGAAAAGATGCCAGCATGTTCCTCAGGGTGCTGTTAGGAGGCATAAGTCAGTCGCTCCTGTGAAATGCTCAGAGCAGGACTTCTCACCTATTCTGTACCTAGGCAACACTACTGTTTATTCACCCACTCGGCTCCGCCTGTTTTAAAGAAGATGTAAGATACTTCACATTGACAGCCTGTAAAAGGGCACATGAGCCTAGGACAGAAGCAGAGGATGTTGGGCTGAGCACTGCAACGTCTTAGGCCTGAAAGTGAAGGCTGTTGGTATTTAGAGCTCCTTCTCTTGTCACAGGAGGTACGCCAGCCTCTTAGGAGAAAAGATGTTTCTGGTTCAGATTTTACAAATGGCCTTAGGGCAATGGCAAGACTTCGATCTCTGAAAACCCCAAGATCTCCTCCCTGCCTCCAGCCTGGCGATCCCAAGTATCACTGGCCACCATGCCGTGCTTCAGCTGTCCAGGAGGATGCTTGGAGAAGCCAGAGTTGACAGTTTGGGGCACTAGAGAAGAGTGGAGTGTCCTGAAATACAGGGCCTTTGCTCTGATGCAGAGGGAACCCCATATCCCAGCAACTCACAGCAAGCATAGCAGTGAGCACCCAGGAGTGGGCGCTGAGAGTTCCTGAGCTGCATGCCCGCATTCTTCCTCAGGTTGGCTCTCCCTTCTCTCAAGCATAGCAAATGCTGAGAGGGGAAGTGAGTGGGGTGCTCTATACTGAACCCCTTGAAAGGTGACAGAACCCAGTTTGGAGGGTCTCGTTTCACCTCCTCCAGGACCCTGGCGAGTGGCAGACCTTTGAGTGTGGCCTGAGAGCATCTCCGTGGATAGATGTCACCTGAGAATTGACCCCACATATAGACATAGTAGGTATACGTTCACGTGAGCACACACGTTCCCTAAGGGTGGTGCTCCAGGCCTGGTCAAAAGGACAAATCCATCCTGTAAAATTCTGTCTCTATTGCAGAAAATGTGTACAGCTCCCAATTCTCCAGCACCTCCTAGTTCCGGGATTCCATCCTGGGCTCTGATGAAGGTTACTTTCCCATCCCACAACTCTCTTCCCAGACCCTAGTTATTATTCTGGGGCTCTCCTCCCTAGAAGCCTATAGCTCCCTGTCATGAGTCTTCAAGAAGTTAGGAGGTATTCTTCCTGTTTGCATTCATCAGGGTAGACAGTAGACAAAGGCATGAGGCCCTCCCCCGAGGTCACCTCCCATTGAGGCTCCAAGAATATCTATGCCTCTCTGCTCTGCCTTTCTTATTCCCTGAGTATGCCACCTAATAGGAGGGAAAATCAAACCAGCCAGGATATGGTGACTTGCCATGCCAAGGTTGGCACATACATGAGTCAGGAGAACAATTTATCAAAGTGTTTGGTTGGTTTGGTTTTTTTGAGATAGAATTTCTCCACATATCCCTGGCTGTTCTGGAACTCTGTAAACCAGGCTGGCCTCAAACTCAGAGATCCACCTGCCTCTGCCTCCCAAGTGCTGGGATTAAAGGTGTGTGCCACCATGGCCTGGTGCCAGAAGGTATTTCTGAGGGACAGTGTAAGCATTGATTCTCAAGCTTTCTAATGCTGTGACCCTTTAATACAGTTCCTCATGTCATGGTGACTCCCAACCATAGAATTATTTTTGTTGCGGGCTAGTGAGATGGCTCAGCGGGTAAGAACACTGATTGCTCTTCCGAAGGTCCTGAGTTTGGATCCCAGCAACCACATGATGGCTCACAACCATCTGTAATGAGATCTGACACCCTCTTCTGGTGCGTCTGAAGACAGCCACAGTGAATTATGCTGGAGTAGGTCCTGAGTTCAATTCCCAGCAGCCACACACATGATGGCTCACAGCCATCTGTACAGCTACAGTGTACTCATACACATAAAATAAATAAAATAAATCTTTAAAAAAATCATTTTGTTGCTACTTCATAACTATAATCCTGCTACTGTTATGAATTGTAGTGTAAAGATCTGATATGCTATTACCCCAAAGGGATCGAGACCCACAAGTTGAGAACCACTGCTTTGAGACTTGAGTGTTGAGGGAAGTCCCAGCTGCTCCTTGATCCAGTCCTAGAGAGCCATCATTCCTGGGGTGGGCACTAGGACAAGATATAGTTCCATTTGTTTTGGATCTTGATCTTGGGCTGGTGGCTGGAGTGTGTCCAGTCCCCTCTAGCTTCTCTGCCCCTTCAAGTCTTAGCTGACTGCATTAACCTTCTCCCCACCCATGGCTCCGGCCCTCTGGCCCTGCATACCTATTCTTCAGCTGTTTCCTGAAGGACACTGTGACAGTGTTTTCTAGGCAGATAAAAGCAGTCTAGTCTCCCCTGGCTCAGAGTGTCAGTGACTCTCAATGGCCATGGGAAAGAGCAGACTCCTGGGCTTTGAAGGGTGGCCTCACTCTCACCCTCCCTCAAGAGAACCCTGTACCTCACACCAAAGGGCTTAGGCCTCTCAGCTCCAAGCCTGACAGTTTGGGAACCAGATGAGTAAGTTATATGAAGCTAAAATGGACTAGGCTCTAAATGAATGCTTGAAGTTTTTATAAGAGAGAATTTTAGACAGAAAGACAAGGGAGATAGCCCTGTGAAGACAGAGAAGGGATAGGTTGATACACGTGCCAGTCAAGAACTTAGAAATTGCTGAGCCAAGCCTGAAGCTAGTAGAGAAGCAGAATGTGGCCTTAGAGCCTCCAGAAGGAAGCAGCGTACCAGGGCCTGTGGGAGACAGACCTGGGCTCCTAATGCTGTTACACTGGATTCCCTGGCAACCGAAGCAAAGGCTCTGCTTACCTCTTCAGTTACCTAGGATACTCAAGTCTACATTTCCTTAAGGGGCTTCCACCATTCACCTGGGAGAGGCTATCTCTGTAATAATGGATATAAAGTGTATCAGTCAGACCCTGGTTGGTAAGGAGCATCTCTAAATGGCAGCTGTCATATTGATGCTGGTTTATTCCAACTCCAGAGCAACAGCCCGGTCATAGCCGGGGTTCCTCAGGGAGAAGATGCTCAGAGGGAGAGGCTGAGGATAAACCTCTGTTGGTAGAGACAGGGATAAAGACACAGCATGAGACAAAGGTTCGCTGATCTGGGATTGTGCCCACTGGGAATTATACAGTCCTGCTGTTGTTACATCTAGATTGCTCACAGCCATCATCAGCCCTTGAAGCCTGGACTCCATGAGAAGAGGTGACATCCTGGGACAAGCTTCTCCCTGCAGCTAAGGCCATTCCTGAAAGGGCAGACAGCTGGACAGACACACCCCAGCCACTGAAGTAACTCGTCCTTCAAAGGATGACCCAAGAGGAGCGTGGCAGCTCCTTTCACACTAAATACGTATATAAACTTGTAGTAGGGAAAACATTCGCTATTCATTCAAAACACAGAGTTGATGGCAAAGTCTGGTGGCCTAGTGATCTTAGTCAAGGCAACTTTTCAGACGCAATGCCCTAGCTGTGGATGGGGACGGAGTCACAGAGGACAGACACACCCAGCGGGGCTGGACAGGAGGTAGTCATGTGAGATGTGATCAGGTGTAGGGGCTTGGCCTTGCTCAAGACTTGCACTGAGGAGTCTCCTCATTGGCTGAATGAGCTGGCAGAGCACTATCCGTGGCCATTTTAGTTGCTTCTCCTCTTCATAAGGGCTCCGGCGCCATTTGTCTTCCTCTTAACACGCCTCTTTGTGTACATAGGGTGGAGTCTTCCAGTTAGCTAACCCTTCTGTTTCCCTGTTTTGGGAGCTTTGATTCCCAGAGCTCTTCTTCCTCTAGGCCTGGTATCCACAATCTCAGGCTCCAATAATGACCTTTCGTACACATGCTACACACTGCGGACTTACACGTGTGCTTCACTAACCTTGGCCGGGACACCAGCTGACCTGGCCCTTTCTCAAAGCCGAGCCTGTCCGCCTTATCAGGTGAGAACCCAGGCTCAGAGAGAGGAAGTTGGTTGTTCAAACAACAGTAGGTGGTTGAGCCAGGAAGTGGGACCGTAATCCTCACCTCACCCCAACCCCCACAACGTTGGCCTTCTCTGGGCACAATGCAAAGCCCCAACAAGCCAGGTTCCTCACTCAAAGGGACATCTGGCTTCACACACAGGGCCTCCCCCAACAGAGAGTTCCAGAGGCAAAGACTGCCAGAGACAGAGGGACTAGGAGGGTGGCTGAGCACAGATGAAGTAGGCCTGTCTCTCAGGCCACATGGTCCTCTCTTGCCCTCCTTCTTCAATTACAGGCAGTGAAAACTTGAGTCCACAAGATGAGGCAGTTAAAAAGGTAATTTTCCATGGGGGTCCAGCCCAGATCAGCTGTCTGTTTTTCTATTGTTTTCCCTAAAATTGCCTTGTTCCCAGAGTTCACGTGGAGCACCCTCAGGAGCTATTTTATTGTATCTGGTTTCTAACTGGCCATACAGCACTGGCTTTCTTACCTCAGGCATATCATACTCTTCCTAAGGGCAGGTTGCCAGGATGGACTCGGGGACGAGGAGTCACTTCACTGGTGCCCTTAGGTTTCCTGTCTGCTGGGTAAGCGAGTGGCTTCCGTTTTGGAAGTATCTGGAAGGGATGGATTGCAGAGAACGACTTAAGGAGGAGCCGTGTGTGGAAGCCAGAGGCCTGTCTGATAATGGGAAAAGGATGGGAAGGACGCTTAGTGGGGAGGCAGGGCAAGGCATGGGGCACTCTTGCTCTGAAAAGGGGAGAGTGAGTGGGAACCCCCCCAACGGTGCAGCAAATACGGGGCATCTTAACCGACATGCGGTCTGTGCCATGGCACCCTCCCCATCCATGCTGCAGTGAGGACCTCTACCCAGTGCTCCTCACCAAGAAACAGATGCCATGCCTAGGTTATGAGCTGGCCCAGAAAGGGAAAGTCAGGTGTAACACCTGGAAGCTTAAGGAAGCTTAGAATTTAACACCTCCTTCTCACAGATCCAGGAGCCTGTAACTCCCCTGGGGGAGGATCCTGCTCGCCTCGCCTGGTGTGGTGCTCCACACTGGGCATTCTCAGTCCCACCTTGGGAGAATGGGAGAGTTAGGAAGCACCTGGTCACACCTGGTCACACCTGGTCACACCTGGTCACACCTCGTATGTCCATTTTCTGACTGATTCCTTCTCTTACCAGTGTGCCTATGTTCTACCAGGGCCTCCGAGCCCCCTAAAGGGTACTGCATGAGGCTCCCAATAGTTAGTGGTTAAGTGTCCCTGGGCCCAGTCTCCATCTCCCAAATGCAATTCTTCTTACATTTATATACACCCTCTGACTCTTCCTGGCCTCACCCCAACACTTAGGGGGTGCAGGGTTCACCCAAAGACCCTCACTGATTGTGTGTGGATTGTATGGGAGGAGTGTTGAGCAAAAAGTGCTAGGCTCCGGAGACCTGGGTTCCAATCCTGCTCTGACACTCACTACTACCCTTATGGGTAAAGGAAGGCGAAACACTTAGAACTTTCCTTGGCTTAGAACTTAGAACTTTCTTTGGCTGTAACGTGAGTGCTGAGCTGGACACGGAGCAAAGGGCACCATCACTGTCAGTATTACTTGTCCTCCCGAGTCCTAGAAAGGCAGCTCTGCCTGACAAACGCCGTGGTGGCCCCACCCTTCCTGCTTCCCTCTCTGCCCCTCCCCAGCTCAGTGATAGGGTGTTTTTAGGACAAGCATCCAAATTCAGCCTGGCTTTTCCCACAAGCACTGTCCCTTGAGGAGTGATGGTCCTACTCCCAAATGGGGGAGCCCCGTCAGAGACCCTGGAAAAGGCCAGTGACCAGGGGCCTTTGCAAGTAGGAGCATGGCCGGAAACGGGCTGGATGAAGGCCTGTGGCCGTGGCTGGTTGCTTGGTTCCCGGTTTAAATGCGGAACTATCTAGACTACCCACTTAACCACAGACAAGGGCCTCAGCCTTTCTGCTTACCTCTGTCTCTGAACTAGAGTGTCTGGGCTGTGATCCTGAACCTGCAAGGAGGGGTGGGAAACCCTGCTCCCAGCACCTCTCCTGCCTGTTCTGTTTTGGCCTTGAGGATCCAGTTCCCAGCTATGTCAGCTCTCTGCCCTTTCTGCCCCTTGGATCCGTTCAGTCTGTGAGCAGTTACCAGGCCTGTGGTACTCAGTGGTCCTAGACTCCAGGCACTGGTGGGGTTTGCCACGATTGTTTTATTACTGGCCCATTGCATAGAGTATGAGGCCTAAGTTTGCCCAAGGCCAGGCAGGTGATCGGTGAGCCACTGAGATATCAGCCACGATCTGGCTGCCCCCAAGGCTGATTCAAAGGACCTGAAAAGGAGAAAAGAGGAGGGAAGAAAGGAGAAAAGATAATAGGTCCTGCCCATGTGCAGAACGCAGCAATTACCGCCTAGAACTGCCTTTTAGCTCTGCTGGAGGAAAATTTAATTGCTTCCTACAAATAATAACAAAACACCATGCAGTGCGGGGCTTGTCCTATGCCAGGGACTAAGTCCTGCACGTGATGAGCTGGTCCCAGGCTTGGAGTCGGCAGCACCGTCCTCTCTCAGAAGCTCCAGCCATCCTGAGCACTGGCCCCTGTCATCCCACACTGTCCTCCAATCATGACCCTCTTGCTTTGGAATAACGCAGACATCTTGTCTTCCTCCAGCTGCCAAGATTTTTGACCCCAGATGCCTACCCATCCAGCACCCTGACCTCCAGTTCTGTGGCCACTACAATCTGGACTGAAATTGTCTCTCCCTTCAGCAGGTGGTACCCCAGTAGGAACTTTGCCCTCGTCTTGGAGAGTTCCTTTCTTAAAATCCCCTCAGACTCCAATATCCCTGCATCCACTTAGCCCCAATTCCTCATAGGAAATCCTTCCTCATTTTTTTTTTATAAAGTTTAAACATGTGGCAACTCACACCCGTAATTCCATCACTTGGGAGGCTAAGGCAGGGGAATTACGGTGATCTCTAGACTAGCATGGGCTAAGGTAAGACCTTGTATAAAAATAACAATTGTCACCCTAAAAGTCCAACATATATAAAAGTTCTTACTTAAATGCATGCACACACCACACACACACACACACACACACACACACACACACACACACCACACACACACACACACACACACACACACACACACACACACACAGTGCTAGGGAGATTGCTTAGTGAGCAAGAGTATCTACTGGGCAAACATGAAGACCTGAGTTCCAAACGCAGCACCCACGTAAAAATCTGGGTGTGGTTGCCCACATGCCTGTAACCCCAAGGCTGTGGGAGTCCACACAGGAAGACTGCTGGGGCTTGCTGGCTGCCAGCCAAGCTGCACTTTCAGTGAGAAACCCTATCCAAAGGGAATAAGGTGAAGCTGAGAGAACAGGACACCTGATGTCCTCCTCTGTCCACTCTGTGCAGGACACACACACACCACCTACCACAAACAGATGTAAGAAGATTGAAATTGTAGGATGCTTCTTTGTCAGAATTAAAAGAACATCTACGCCATGCCGATAGACAGCATCGCATGCGATGCTGAAAGACTAGGACCATGTCAGAAGCAAGATGATGCCAGTGTCTTCTGCTGCTACTTAATAGGACAGTGTTCTGGAACTGTTGACTAGTGGCAGGTACCCAGGGACAATGACTTCCCCCAGCTCCAAGCAAAAACAAGCCACCAGGTGTCCTGACCACAGTTCGTATGTGCCATTCTCCACAAAAGATACTGGGGATCCTTGGAGAAGTCAGATGACAGGGCTGGAACATGGACGTTCTCAGAAGACATTGAACATCTATTTGTGTCAGATATGGCAAGTCAAATGTATAATACCAACATGAAGGAAGCTGAGATAGGAGAATTGCCATGAGTTCAAAGCTATCTTTAGCCCATATAGTGAGTTCAGGCCAGCCTTTGAGAGAGAAGAGAAGAAAGGAAAAGAGGGAGGGAGGGAGGGAGGGAGGGAGGGAGGAAAGGGGAGAGGGGGGAGGGAGAGAGGAGAGAGAGAGAGAGAGAGAGAGAGAGAGAGAGAGAGAGAGAGAGAGAACGTTTGGTGCCAGACAATGAGGAAATGCTCAAAGAATTGACGTCAAAATGACACAGATCTGCTGATGGAGTTCCCACTGGCTATATCTAGGACAATTTGGTATCAGCATAAATAGTTGTACTAATAAACTATAACATTTCAGTTAAGATAGGAATTTTTAGATCTATGCACTCCTTATAATAGGATGCCAGCGTATGTATTATGTATTATGTATGTATGCATGTATGCATACATGCATGGAGAGTGAATGATGGGAGTGGATGGTCTTCATTTGGTATCCATTGTGCTGGATGATGGAGGCTGAGGTCTTCAAATCCTGCTAAGGATAGTGGGCAGAGACGTGATGGGGACAGAATAGTGGTGCTGCCTTGCAGGGTCTCCCCACCACAGTTATCAAATGCAAAGCAAAATATGCTAAGTGTGTGATGGAGAAAACTGGCTGGCACCAACCCGACCAGCAGCAGGATGAGCCTCGTTGTTGGGGGAGAGCTCTGTCATCCTGTGAGGAGCATAGTGTCCTTATGTAGTATTCTTGCCAAGAGTGAGCAGCCTGAGTGCAGACATGAGGGGACAGGCTGGGGAACATCGAACAAAAATGGTGCCCTGTGCTTTCTAATATTGTCCCCAGGCATGTGACACATCCCTGTAATCCCAGCACTTGGGAGGCAGAGGCAGGAGGATCGCAGAAAGAATAAGGTCATCCTGGCATGTTTCAGATTCTTCAGGGCTGCATGAGACCCTGACTCAGAAAGACAAAGGTAAAGATGTCTGTCAGAGTGACAGTGTTAGGTGGACTGAGATCAAAGGAAACTAATGAGGCATGACAGCCAAATGCAGCTTGCAGCCCTGACATGGGTCCTGAACCAAAAAGACGAATGAGGCATTGCTGCGAAAGCTGAAGGTATTGGATGACGATATTAAATTGATTTTGACTTCCTGATTTGGATTGAGGGAATGAGGAGAGGGTGGTGGTTGGAGGAAATGGGAACTGGAGCAGTTAGGGCGGAGGTTCTCAAGCTGTGGGTTACACCCCCTTTGGGGGTCGAACGACCTTTTCACAGGGATCACATATCAGATATCCTGCATATCAGCTATTTACATTACAATTCACAACAGTAGCAAAATTACAATTATGAAGTAGCAATGAAATAATCTTATGGTTGGGGGGTCACCATAACATGAAGAACTGTATTGAAGGGTTGCAGCTTAAGGGAGGTTGAGAAGCACTGATTTAGAGGTCTTGGGGCAAAATGGAGCACCAAGTCATTCTAAATTCTCAAATGGTTTAGGAAAAAATAAAGCTCTCTCTCTCTCTCTCTCTCTCTCTCTCTCTCTCTCTCTCTCTGTCATACACACATGTACATACACACACACATGTACACACACACACATACACACACTTCTCATATTCCTCAAAATAAGGGCACACCCATCTTAAGTCCATTTTCTTTTCTCTTTCCTCAGTAATTTTATTTTATTCACTTTGCATCCCAATCACAGCCTCTCCCTCCTCCATTCCCAATCCTGCTCTTACAAATCCCTCGCTCCACTAACCCCTTCCCTTCTCCTCAGGGGAGCTCCCCTTGGGTACAACTCCACCCTGGGACATCTAGTCCCAGCAGGACTAGACACCTCCTCTCCCACTGAGGCCTAACCAGGAAGTCCAGCTAGGGACCTATGTACAGCCCGTGAATGCTTTTTGGTTGGTGGTTCAGTCTCTGTGAGCCACCATGGGCCCAGGTTAGTTGACTCAGTAGGTCTTCTTGTGGTATCCTTGACCTCTCTGGCTTGTTCAATCCTTCCCCAACTCTTCCACAAGACTCCCCCGAGCTTCGCCCAATGTGGCTGTGAGAATGGAAATTGGGGTGTCAGGATTCATTTCTGGGACTACCTGGAGGCCTGGGATAGGGAAGGCTACAGGGAGTCTATGGGAGTGACCCTAGCTGAGATTCCTACTAGTGGGGGAAATGGAGCCTACAGAGGCCACCTCCTATAGCTAGACAGGACTTCCAGAGGATAGAGGGGGACATCAACCTACCCACAAAATCTTCAACCCACAATTTGTTCTGCTTACAAGATGTGCAAGGATAAAGATGGAGCAGAGACTGAGGGAACAGCCAACCAGTGACTGGCCCAACTTGAGACCCATCCCATGTGAGAGAACAAACCACTGACACTATTAATGATACTCTACTGTGCTTGCAGACAGGAGCCTAGCATAACTGTCTCCCGAGAGGCTTCATGCAACAACAGATGGAAAAAATGCAAAGACCCAAAGCCCATTTTCTTCATAAGTTGCTTTCCTCTTCTCAAAGAAACTTCCCTGGGACTGGAGAGGTGACTCAGTGGTTAAGAGCAGCTCTTCCAGAGGACCTGGCTTCTATCCCCAACACCCACATAGCAGCACACAGTTGTCTGTAAGTCCAGGTCCAGGGGAATTGACACCCTCTTTTGACTTCCAAGGGCACTAGGCATGTATGTGGTACACAAACACACATGCAGGCAAAAAAAACCTTACATATAAAATAAAATGTTAAAAAAAAAGAAAGCAGAAGTTTCCAAGAAAAGGAAATTACAAAACTGTATAAAATAGAAGGAGATAACACAATCCAACTTTTCTCTATTTATATGGGGATACTGTTGGAAATAAAGATTTTGTTTTTATGGTGCCTGAGAGAGCTCAATGCAGGGACCGAGTCACCTTCTGATGGGCTCCCTCTGTTCTCCCAGGAACAGGGCTCAGGAGATAACAGTGTTCAGGGGCTTCCTTAAAACATCCCTGAGTTTCCAGTTTCTGGAATTTGATGAGTCAGTTGACAGCCCATTAGTAGCTCGAAAGTAATCATGATCGAAGGATATCATGAAAAACTGCCAAACACTAGACACCAGGAGACCAGTGTGTGTGTGTTATTGTTGTTGTTATTTTGAAATCCAGTTAAATAGACTCACTAGGATCCACTGACCGTCAACATTCCCAGCCAGTACTCTGGTTCTTGACCTTCCTAATGCTGCAATCCTTTAATAAAGTTCCTCATGTTGTGGTGACCCCCCAACTATAAAATTATTTCATTGCTACTTCATAACTGTAATTTTGCTACTGCTAGGAATCATAATGTGCCATGGATCTGATACGTGACCCTGAGCGGTCTTGGCCCACAGATTGAGAACCAGTAATGTAGCGCACAGGCTGAGAACGGAATGTCAGGAGAGTTCTAACAAACCCGAGTCTGAGAGACTTGTGCTCTGAGCCTGGATCTCCTCTTGCAGCTGACTACAGTAAGACACTAAATTTACTTCATGTAGCTAGGATTCATTATGCAAATAAGTACAACCCATCTTCAAAATACTAGCTCTGGAATACTTTTTTTTCCCAAAAAGCAAGCATAGTATCCATGTAGCACAGCACCACAGAGCCAGCCACAGGTATCAGAGGTCCGCAATAGCCTCCAAGACGGAAGAGGCTTCCCCAGCAGGTAGACCAGTACACCAGAGACTTGCTCGGGTGCACAGCCTTCAGTACAGGCAACAGTCTGGTACCTGCCCCTCTCTTCTCAATCCCGTGGTCTTCCTTGACTCAGATACCCCTGTGGAGATTGCCTGCAAGGATGGCTGTGGTTCACCCAGGCTTGAATATAATCCCATAGAAAGGTGACCTGTGGAGTTTGCGGATGAATAAAGAAATGGAGGGTCTGCTCCCACCCGGCTTCCCAGTCAGCTTAGAAATGGGCCACGCTGAGCTCTCTCTGGTGAAAGCTCAACAAGGGCAAAAGAATCAGAGGACTGGGAGAAAGGCTCTCCCTCTGAGCCTCTCCACAGTCCTGGAATTGTGGACCAAGGTGACCGGTCAGAAGGAGATGGCTTGAGTGTAGCCTGAGGAGTAGAGGCTGAGGATAGTGAAAGGGCCAGGGTCAGAGAAATCCTAGGAACACTGGGATGTCTCTTAGCCCTTCTGCCCTCTTCTGACTTAATTTCTCTCTGGGCCTTAGTTTTCCCATACGTGAAATGGAGCTAATCATCCTCAAAACACCCCTGCAAGGTACTAATTACTGTCTGCGCGAGGCGAGGCTTTGAGATCCTTGGATAGAATGTAACAGGACTAATAGTGGATAATAACACTCTGTCCACCCCCTAGCCCTTTCATCCATGGATCTCAAAGCCTTTTACAAACCTTAATTAATTCTCACAACACCCAAATGCAGGAGGCTGATGGTCATTAGTCCCATTTTACTGGTGGGGAAACTGAGGGAAGCCAGGAGGCTGGCTTGAGGCCACACAATAAGCTAGCATCTGATGGGGGTTAGAACTCACAGCCCCCGGCCCCATGGGAAGGACCCAGGCGACATGACTTCTACCTGCTCAGCGTGGAGATGCAGGGCAAGGGGCCCCCAGGTCCTGCTAGGGGTCGTATGAGCCACACTGAGCCATGGGGAGACTCTGGACCCAGGGACTAGGGGGTGGCTAGCCTGTTTGAGGAGAGGAGCAACATTTATAGGGTGCCTAGTGTTTGCTGATCCCTAAGAGAGATGATTGATTGATTTGTCTGTCTGTCTGCTTGTCCGTCTGCCTGTTTATCATTTAGTCTAGTTCGCATCTGTGAAGATAGGCATATCGTCTCATTTCACAGATGTGGGGCCCAGCTAGTTACACGTGTTACCACTTGGGCTTACCTGCTAGGTAAGAGACTCTAGCTGTGTCTTCATAGTCGTAGCCATTCAGGCAATGGGAGGGGACATCATCAGCCATTATTCTAAAGATAAAGAAACTGATGCCCACAGAAGAAAGCCAGTTTACTTGATGGGGTTGCACTTGTGGACAATCCACTGCTCTCCAATGACCTCTCCCTTCCCCAGCCCCCGCATCCCTCCCAACCCCACACAAGCAGGTGAGGCTGAGTGAGATCATGTCCGGAAGGTCTTTGAAGTGCCCAGAGGCAGCATGTCCTGGTCTTCCCCGGGGAAGGTGAAGAGACTTGTCCTGGGTTTGTATCATCTCATAGGGAAGTTCTTAGAATATTAGAAACAATGGGGTCATCTAGGGACAGACACTATGCATGGGCTTTGGGGGGAGTTTCCTATGTCTAGGAGAGAGGGGTGAGTGGGTGTACCACCATCACCTTCCCCTGCCCTCTGTCCTGGCTGACTCCTCCTCTGTCCTGGGCCTAGTTTTCTAAGGAGGTTGACAGGGGGGACTTTGGAAGTCCCTAAGAGTTCTAGCCATCCTTGTTCTCTTAAGGTAGGGCCACACAGTGCAGCAGGTCGTTGTAACCGTGACCCACTCCCGTCCCTGCAAACGCAAAGCATCTGTCAGAAAGCACACTCATCCCAGTAACGACAGTGACAATGACAATGACAGGACCTTGGAGACTGGGCAGGATGAGACCTGGCTACCTCTTTAGCAGGCTGTGAGGTCGAGACAAGACCTTTGCTGCTCCTTGCCTCTATTTCCCTGATAGTAAAAGGTACTGTGAGGAAAGACCACTGTAGGAGCTCCCATGGGGGCTTTGAAGCCAAGGAAGTGCAGAGGTGGTGAGAGACAGGTGAGGCACCCGATATGGGGTGGGGATCTTTTGGAGGGAAAATGCTTAAAGATTCATGAGCAGTTTTGCTTACAGCTTGCTCAACCTTGATCAAGATTTTAATATTTGTGCAGCATTCTGGGAAAGTTAGCAAAATGTTTTCTTTCCAACGTTACGTATTTCAGTCTCCTTTACACTTGCAAGAGAGGTATATACTCCAACATCCAGACAAGGAAACTGAAGCTAGGACGTAGGGACAATGGGTTCAAGGGTGAACAGATTCTAAGGGGCTAACCTAGGCTTCCAAACCAAGCATCTTCCCCTCAGATGTTTTCTGGAAAGTTCTGGCTGTGGAATCCATTGTAAGGCCTCCTTGCTGGGCTCTTAACACCCTCTTGAGGGCTCAAGGGAGGTGTCCAAAGTTCCTTGGGGTGGGAGCCTGTTCCTGAAGGACTCAGGACGGTGAGACCAGGGTGTGGCCAGCAGTGGGTGGGTGGTGCTGAAGGCTCTTGTTGGCTGGCTGGGCAGGCAAGGACAGGGCGGGGCAGGACACAGGAGAACAGGGTGACCTGGGCAGCTCGACCTGGAATAATTGAGCAGGGGCAAGGAGGGATGGTGGAGGAGGCAGAGGTGGGGAGGATCCAGGGTGCATAGGGGCCCTCAGCGAGGAGTCCAAGGTGGCTCCCTTTGCGTGGCCGTGCCCAGCAGCTTCCAGAAGGCATGTTCCTTCCCTCTCCCAGCAGATCATCTCTGAAGAGCCTGCTCAGACCTGCCCTCCCACAAAGCACGGTAGCAACTCCCTGGGGCGGAAAGTGTCTCTGCTGAAAGCAAGACAGGAGTTTAATTAAGCCCTAAACACGCACAGTTGAGCCTGAAATTAGGGTGGTGCAGGGAGGGGGAGAAGGCAGCTGAGGACAGGGGGGCTTCAGCCCATCCCTGCCCAGCTGAGCAAAACAACCTTACAAGCAAGCATCCCTGAACACAAGCGAGCCTAGTTACAAAACAGTTCTGACCTACAAAGGGGGTGTGGGAGGGGGTGCCGGGCTACCTGCCTCTCAACTAGGTTCTTTCAGCTAGGTTACTAGGGTTCGTGAGGACTTTGGAGAGTGAAAAGAGGGAAGCCAGAGGCCGAGAGGGATCTCCTCTGAAAGTGACTTCCAGGGAAGCAGGGGTCTGTGACTGACACTGGGCAGCAGCGGGGAGCCCCCCCCCACCCTGAGGGAGGGGAGGTGGGAGAACTCCGAAGGCTCTGGGCTCTGGACGAGCCAGTCAGACTGCACACACAGGAGTGCCCAGGTTGGGACTCCTGCGCAGAGCGTCCATCTTTCAGGTGGGCAAAGCCCATTCTGTGACCCCAGGAGGAAGGGACCACCCAGCCAGGCTCCTGGCTTTAGGGACAAAGTTACAAGACCTGTTTTGCCCACAGCTGCAGACATTTGGGTCATCCATAGCTTTGAGAAATCTGATGGCTTCACCCCCCCCCCTGTCCCCAGGTCTCCCCAAGCTACGGCTGAGACATTCAAACCGCAGCCTCCTCCTCTACCTGGTAATTGATCCTCCTTTGCCCTGCAACTTGGGTTTGGTCTTAATTTGCCAGGGACTAAAGGCAAGAAGAGACGGGCAGACAGACGTGTCATCGCTTGTCTCTGGGCAGAGAGGCGGTTGCGACAGAACTCCTAGGTGCATGTAAAAGTGCACACGTGGGGACAGGCTAGTTGTACTGTGTGTGTGTGTGTTTTAGGGAAATTATCACTGGGCCGATTTCTGTCACTGAGGCAAAGTCTGAGGACAAATTGTAGTCCCAGCCATGGTGTGGAATTCAGCTAAGATGAGGCTGCTGTCCTGACCTAGCTCCTTACACAGTGCTAAAGGCCACCTGTCTGGCAAGCCTTTTAGTGGAGATAGTACCATACCCTACAAGCTAAAAATTGGCCTGTACGTCCTTTAAAGGACTAACTTTGAAAGTGGCCAACTTGCTCTTCCTGTCCTGTGTGTAGCACTCAGTCATAGCTTCCTCTTCCAGGGACAGATAGGAAATCCTATAGTTTCCTCATTACTACATCACTGCATTGCCAACATCCTCAGGGGTACTGGCAGCGTGTGTGTAGGGGAAAGATCTCAAACATAGGACCTGCAGCCTCTCTTCTGCACATTATACATCTCCCCTCAATGCCACCACTCAACCAAAACCACAGAAATGTCTTCCAGGACTCTGGGACCACCTTTGTCTACTGGTCCTAGTTTTGATCTTCAGAACACAGAGTATCTTTTCCTTGTTTCTTAAGCTCTTGGGGATGTTGGCGGCATCCTTTAGCTAGTGGCTGCATCTGTCTGCTCTCCTTTCCACACTGCTTAGGTCTCTGCATATGTAACTGCTCTCTGCTCCGATCTTAAAGGGACACTCACCCTTGAATTCAGGGTCCACTCAGACAAGCACTCATCACCAAGAGCTTTATATCATTACATCTACAGATATTCAATTGGCTATAATGCAGTCACCAGTTCTGGGGACTTCGATGAGGACTTCTCTTTGACCTGTCCCACCAGCCAGTGATCAGTCAACTACCGTTGGAACCCTCTAAGGAAGGCAAGCTCCGTACCCTAGCAACTGGCTATTTATTATCCACATTCAAACAGGTCTGATTGAAGTTCTTACTTGGGAGGAATTGAACTAATTCTACCCAATGGGAACCTCCTGACCTTTAGAACATCTGTTAGTAAATCAGCTCTCGATTTCCATATCCTTTGCCCCTATCACAACGAATAAAACAAAATCAGAAAGATAATGAGGTAGCTTCATCTTTTTCATGGTCTTCCATATAACCCAAGCTGGCCTCAGACTCTTAATGCTCCCATCCTGGTCTTGCGGCTGTTGGGATTACAGGCACACACACTGTTTCCATTAGACTTAGGGTTTGTGTGTGTGTGTGTGTGTGTGTGTGTGTGTGTGTGTGTGTATTTCCCCCTATTCTCACAAGCTCACACACACCTGTGAAGGTCAGAGTTCAGCTTTCAGGAGTGGGCTCTTTCCTTCTACCACGTAGACCTTAAAGATGGAACTCAGGTTGTCCATTTCGGCAGCAGGCACCTTTAAATGTTGGGGCATCTTGCTGTATACACTGTCTTTGTCTTTTTTTTTTTTTAATTAGTTTTGATGTTAGGGAAATAGCACCAACCTTGGACATCCTGGTGGCTGTCCCTAGGATCCCATGCCTCAGTTTCCATAACACCAGAGGGCAGCTGAGTCACTATTTCATGAGATGTTTTGAGTCACACATCCCAAAGGTTGGCAAATGCCTCTGGAATCTTTAAGGCCCTGAGAAGTCTTGAGTGAAGAAACTATTCACACAGTATTTTCTAAACTTACTAGAAAACAAAACAAAAGAAAAGAAAAAAACCAGAGTTCTTTTATCAGCTACCATCTTCCTTTAGCACCAGGCAAGACTTCCTCAGCACGGTGGGAAATGCCAACCTGAGACACTCCCAGAGGCCTTTTCCAGCTTTCCCAGTCAAATTCTATAGTTCACAGTCTCTCCCTCCCTCTCCAGCACCATGGCTCAGCATCTTAGAGAGGACATCAGAGTGGGCTGGGCCACAGCCTCCTCCTGTGGTTGAGACCTCTCCTCCAGCTGCCTGCTACTCCTTACACACCACTGTCTCGCTCATGAGCTCCCTGGACACATTATAAGACTACATTAAAGGACCTCACCTATATTCTGCTTATTTTTTTTTCTGGGAGCAAAAAAAAAAAATATAGATAACTCTCAGAAGCTGGACCTTATGAAATGGGCTGGGGAAGAACAGGAAAGGCAGTGAGAGTGAGGGGCGAGAAGAGAAGGGGCTTGTGCTGAGGGAGAGGAGCCTGGATGACTCAGACACAGGCTAGCTGGGGGCGGGGCTCCAACCTGGAGCTGGAGACCTTGAAACTCGAGTTGGGAAGCAGCATGGCCCTAAAAGCCCAGCGAAGTCATTCCCTCTGGCCCCATATACACACCTCTAAGTGAGATTACATCTGGAATGTAATCTGGAATGTAATGTACCTGGGCTCTTACCCTCTGCTCTACTTAGCCTCACAGCTATTGTGAAGCACCCATGTAATCTCTGCCAAAGCAAGTTCACCTTGCTTTTAACTATGGCTGTGACTTGGTCTGTTGAGTGCCTGCATATTGGGCACTGCGTTAGCAGCCCCCACATGCCTAGCACTTAAATCTTACCATCTCTAACGTTTTATAGGATGCGGTCTGCGGTGATATAGAACATGGCACATTCTTTCTCCCAAGGTCCATGCCATAGCTGTCATTGTTAGTTTTCACCTCTGCATCTGGTGGTGTAGGAGCTCTCCCTAGGTCAGCTGACCTGGATGTGAGGAAAGAGAAGGATGAATCTGCCCTCCTTAGCTCTGGAGAGCCATCATCGGCTATCCTCTGCTATAGGTGGTAGCCTTCAGCTCCTGGGGTGGGGAATATTTGCTTTCTGTTAATGAAAAGAAATAAATGTGATAATAAATAAATGCCACACCCAGTGCAGTAATCGCTGGCCTGAACAATAAGGTTCTATGTTTGCTCTCGGCTGTGTTATATTCTTTGGCTGAAGGCACTGTTCAGGAGCCCCTTGGCACATCAGCGGGGGTTGGGCCCCCAGGCACATGGAGAGGAAGGCAGTCCAGCCATTCTGTCTATCTGCTTCCAGGAGTCCCAGCCAAAGTGAGGAAAACGTACAAGGACCCTGTTCTTGGAAATAGTGTCCTTCACTTGGTGTCAAAACTGCTGCAGCCCTGCCTCTGCCACTCTGGGTGACTGGAAGCAAGTCTCTCCCCACCCCACCCCTGGCCTTCAGTTCTTACAAGTGTCTAATAGTGCTGAAGGGTTGCTCCAATGAGCCCTTGGGGTCCTTCCAGCTCTAACACTGCTGAACCTTACAGACCCCTCTCTTCCTGGACAAGCCCATTCTCACATTGTCCTCTGGGCAGTGGTAGGTTCCCAACTTTCTTGGAAAGCTACTGGGTACCTCTTCCAGTCTCCAGTTTCCTCTGTTTCCCCCACCTCCTCTAGCTATCCTGTGGATGGAATTTCCCTGTTTGCGCCATTTTTAGAAACTGTATCCCATATGAGCTCCCAGAACATTGTGAGAAGCAGGGAGCAGAGTGTAGTACTGTGAACATCGGTCAGGCCAAGTCCTTCCCAGGCTGCTTTGCAACTCTTCCCCACAGCTACAGAGACTCTTTGAGTATTACGTTGGGTTATAAATAAATGGAGAATGATAATTTCAACGAATATATGCACATATAACCCTCACAGTGGATCAAAGATCCTTTATTACATGCTATTTATTTATTTGTTTGTTTAGTGTGTGTGTGTTTGTGGGTGTACGCTCAAACAGACGTCAGAGGACGACATGTGGAAACCGGTTCTCTCCCACCCACGTGGTTGGAACTGACTTAGGTCATCAGGTTCTGGTCTAAGGACTTGATATTACTATCACCACACAGCTCCAGAGAGGAAAGGGACGTGTGGAGAAGTCTGGGAACTGCCAGACTCACTTTGCTATAGGGTAGCACATCAGGATTCTAACTCTCAGCTTTTTGATCTAAATCACTAGCCATTTTTGGATTCTTAGGCAGACATAGAATCAGCACCCCTACACACACCATAAACACACACACACACACACACACATAACATACACACAAACACATCACACACAGACACATACATATAACACACACAAACACATCAGACACACACACCCCACATTTGTACAGACACACCACATACACATACAAACATACCACACACACAAACACATCACACACAGATACATACATACAACACACACAAACACATCACACACAGACACACACATATACAATACACACAAACACATCACACACAGACACACACCCCACACTTGTATAGACACACCACACACATACAAATATACCACACATACTAACACATCACACACAGACACACAGACACAGACACACACACAACTCACACACACACACAAACACTTTGCAAGTAAGTGAGCTGGATGTTCCACCAATGGAACATCAGGCAACTGGCAGAGCAGAAAGCATACCCCAGGCTGAGCTAGCCTGAGGATGTCCCTAAAAATATCGCAACTATGCCAAAAGCAGCCCCCTCCCTTCCCTCCTTCACCTTTGCTTCATTCTTTCCAGGGCTCTCCCCTACTCTTTCAAGAGCTCGTGTGTCCTCAACAGGAAATCACATTGGTGGAGATAACACAGTCTTGTTCCCCAGGCTCCTGGTGGGCCCCATGAGGCAGTGACCCACAGCAGCTGGTCCACACCATTTCAGGAGGGAGTGTGCTGGTGCTCAAAGGGAATCAGCAGGGATTCAGGCAAAACCTGGCTCACTCCTTGGGTGGCACACTTGGGCTGGCTGAGTCTAAGGAGTCTGCCCCTCACATCTGAACCTGCCCCAGACAGTTGGACTCAGAAGCCACTTGCCTTTGATCTGGGCTCTGGGCTCTTGCCCTTCTGTCTGTCCTGCTACTAGGGTGTTCGGCTTGAAGCTAGATGCTTCAGGGCCAGGTGGCCCATTATATGTGTCCCTTGGTCCATGAAAGATAATCCTCAAAATTATTTAGAAAATCCTGGATTCCTGCAGATTCCCATTGTGTCTTCTCCATATGCTGGCCATAGAGGATTCCTGATTGCTTCAGCTCTGCCCCCACCTCTGTGTGCAATGGTAGTTTTGGGGTAAATTTACTGAAGTATAAACCATACATAAAGGTCCACAAGTCCTAGGCATAGTGTGTGTTTCACACCTTACCCAGACAAAAAGCAGATGGACTCAAGCCAGCATCCCTCAGCTCCTCCACCTTGACTCAACCTGATTCCACTTGACCACATTCTGCAGTCTGACATCTAGATCATAGATCCACTTTGCCTTTAGGACGGAATCTACGGGATGGAATGATATGTAGTATATTGTGTCTAGAATCTTTTGCTCAACATTCTGTTTGTTAATTAGCTATAGATCTATGTATAGGATGAAACATATGCATACATAATATGCATGTGTAGAGCAATGTATAGAAATATTTTCCTCCCCTTTTAGCTGAAATACTTTAAAGCAAACTCATAAAAAGCAGGGACCAGGAGTGTGGCTCAGTGTTTAAGGTGCATGAAACTCTATTCAATCCCTTAGCACAGAAACCCCTCAAGTCTTATGCCTGTCACCCAAGCTCTTCAGTATAGCTCTCTAAATAATATTTATATAAGACAGTTAATGTTATCAACTCATTTGTTGAAACAGAGTAATTCTGGGCAGCATGTAATCTCCAGCCTGTGTAACATTTTCTCAGTTGTGTACTTAGAAAGGAGATTCAGGCCCACTGTTGCAGCTCAGCAGCTCTCCTGCCTTCCACCCCCTCCCCTCCCCCTCCCCCTGGGTTGGCCACTTCCTGAGGAGGCTGCTAGCCTTGCCTTTCCTTTTTAGTCCAAACTTTCTGGGCTAGAACTCCTTGGCAGAATCCCATGACTGGCAGGGTGCTCATCTGCCTTCCAAGGGGCAGCTGACTTAGATGTCCATTTGGTTTCTGAATGACACTTTCAGAGTCTACAGTGCCACCTCACACCCATTTTAAACATTGGCCCCAAAAGGACAGCACTCACTCTAGCCTAACCTTGCCAATGAAGTCATTCCAAACAAGCCTGGCTGTTCTAGAAGATTCCTGGAGGGTACTATATTGTTATTCATCCTAAGGGGCTGCAAACTTTTCAGCTCCTTTGATCCTTTCTCTAACTCCTTCATTGGGGACCCTGTACTCAGTTCAATGGATGGCTGTGAGCCTCTACATCTGTATTAGTCAGGTACTGTCAGAGCCTCTCAGGAGACAGCTATATCAGGCTGGCTTGTCCTTCCTTAGTCTCTGCTCCATAGTTAGTCTCTGCAACTCCTTCCATACCCTCAGAGCTCCCAGGTACTCAACCACGAACCAAGCACTATACCTGGTGGGACTGATTGTTCTGGCAGCATGTGTATAGTAGAGGATTGCAAAGTCGATCATCAATGGGAGGAGAGGCCCTTGGCCCTGTGGAGGTTCTGTGCCCCAGTGTAGGGGAATGACAGGGCCAATAAGTGGGAGAGGGTGGGGTGGCAGGCATGAGGAGGGGGGAGGCAACAGGAGTTTATTCTTTTTTTTTCTTTTTCTTTTTGTATTTTTGAGACAGAGTTTCTCTGTGTAGCCCTGGCTGTCGTGGAACTCACTCTGTAGACCAGGCTGGCCTCGAACTCAGAAATTCGCCTGCTTCTGCCTCCCAAGTGCTGGGATTAAAGGCATGTGCCACCACTGCCTGGCAGGGGTTTATTCTTGTTGTTTTTTGTTTTGCTTTGTTTTGTTGTAGGGGAAACTGGGAAAGAAGAAATCATATGACATGTAAATAAAGAAAATATCTAATTAAAAAAAAAAGAAGAAGATTCCTGGAGACACCTCAGGACCATTCTCTCCGTTCTCCACGCACTCCAGACTATATATGTGAGACCACTCTTCTGGTATCCGTCTGTCAATTCATCAGTTCGTTCTCACCCCTGGACCCAGGCTTCCCTGGACCTAGACCCTTCCAAATGCTGTCTGTCCTATAACTTCCCCAACCTTTATCTGTGTCCTATCAGATTCCCGAGACCAAGTTCACAGCTACACAGGTGGATATGCTCCGACCTTCTGCAGTAACCAGAGAACACCCTGTGGTGTGGCTTTAACTGGCTTCTTTTTAAAGCTGAGACTGTTTCTCATCCATGTGCCAAATTCTTCAAAGAGTGAGACTATCTTACCTATCTGTTTTTCTAGAAATGTCCGGCAAGCAGTAGGGGTTCCCCGTGGGTGCTCTTTTTATGTTCACGGTGAAGCATCCCACCATGAAGGGCCCTTTTAGTTGCAAGTGATACCCCCCTCAAAATGATTTGAGCAAAAAAGGGAGAGTCTTGTCAAAGAGCTTACAAATTCAAGGAGACACTGGCAGGTGATCAAATACGGTCACCAGAACACTCTACCCTTCAACTCTGCTTCCCTCCAGCTCTGCGTGGGCTTCATCCCTAGTAGCCTCTCCCAGAGAAGTAGGAAAAAGAGTGCTAATTTTATTTTATTTTTTTGGTTTTTCGAGACAGGGTTTCTCTGTGTAGCCCTGGCTGTCCTGGAACTCACTCTGTAGACCAGCCTGGCCTCGAACTCAGAAATCCACCTGCTCTGCCTCCCAGGCGCTGGGATTAAAGGCGTGCGCCACCAGCGCCCGGCTTATGAGTGCTAATTTTAGAGGAGTTTAGCCAAAGTCTCAGGTCTAACTGTCACACAGCAATCCTGGGTCTTAAGTCATCTCTATAGCTCTCACTCAGTAACTGCAGTCTGGGACACTGTCAGCCAGGCCTGTATCCTGTGCGCATGCGTTCATTCTACATCCTTAGGCTCTGCTATGGCGCATGTGCGCATGCGTTCACTCTACAGCGCAAGACTCAGCCGTGGCACATGAGGCAGGGAGCTGGAAGTTTCCTGAAGGAAGATCAACGGAGTCACCACAGGAAGGAGAGGGATGGTGGGCCAGGTAAACGAAATAGGGTTAAGACATCTGGTCAGAGTCCTGACATTGGCTATGGAGGCTCCTAGCGTTCCTCCGAGTGACTCTTGTCTTCCCACGGTTGACCTTGAATCTGTGACTTGCTTTACCTGAACCTCAGCTATGTTTATTTATTTGGCATGTTTGTGCATATGTGTGTGGGTGCCACAGTTCACATGTGTGGAGGTCAGGGGACAGCTCTCGGAAGTTGCCTCTCTCCTACCACATGGGTCCCTGTGATCAAACTCAGGGTGTCAGGCTGGGTGGCAAAGAAAGATCTTTACCTGCTGAGCCATCTACATGCCCCCTGAACCTCAGTTTCTTTATCTGGAAAATGGGTTGTTGGTTAGTTTTTGTCAACCTGACACAAAAGACAGAAGGGACAGAGGGACTACCTCTATCAGATTGGCCTGTGGTCTTGTCTGTGGGCATTCCCCTGACTAATGATTTGGCAGAGTTGGAAAGCTAAGAGCCAAGCACATCCTTTATCTATAATCCTTGAATGGATCTGAGACTAGGAGAAGGGGCGGGGAAGTTGGTCTTTTCCTTCTTGGGACCGGACAAACATTCCTACCAGGCAGGGGTGACTTCTGTTATGACTCAGTGATATTTCAGAGTGATAGCACTGCATCTGTCACCATCTCTGGAATGTATCGAGCTTTAGCACACACACATAAACACACACATGTGGCAAGAAGGTTCTCTATCCTGAATTCCAGTAGCATCCTACCCTCTAGGGTATGTGGTAGGGATGGGGGTGAGGGCAGAAGGGCATCATTTGTACACAATTTCCAAAATTTAATTTGTAGTCACATACTACCTTACAATGGCAATATTTTCTAGGAGATGTGTCACTAGGCACCTTTGTCACTGTGTGAACATTGCAGAGTATTCTGGCCCAAAGTCAGATGGTCGTGATGTCCCCAGGAAGTTGTTGACCAAAGCATTGTTACTTGGTGTAGGACTATCTCTATATGTGGGTTGAGGTTACCAACAGCTTAGTTATTAGTTTGATTTTATTGAGGGTAATACAATTCGGCAGAGTGTATAAAATTCTGCACCCAGAAGGGTAGTTGTATGAACACAGGTACCTCTAATGTCCACCAGATGAACATTTTACTTATTATTTCATGGGGATGGGAGTTTTGCCTCATCTCTGTGTGTACACCTCATGTGTGCAGTGCCCCAGAGGAGGAGAGAGCAGAAGGAGATGTTGGATCCTGTGGGACTGGAGTTGTGAGCTGTGAGCTGCCCTTGGGCTGGAGAGGTGGCTCAGTGGTTAAGAGCACTGGCTACTTTTCCAGAAGACCCAGTTCAGTCCTCAGAACCCATATGGTAGAACGTTAATTTCATTTAAATATAACTTGTCTTTATTTTTTCTTTCTTTCTTCAAGACAGGGTTTCTCTGTATATCCCTTGGCTGCCCTTGAACTCACTTTGTAGACCAGGCTAGCCTCTACCTCACAGAGATCCACCTGCCTGTGCCTCCTGAGTGCTAGGATTAAAGGAATGTGTCACCATGTCTGGCTTTTGTTGTTATTGAGAGGTTCTCTTGTGATCCAGGCTAGTCTTCAATTCACTATGTAGCTGAGGATAACCTTGAACTCCTGATTGTCCTGCCTTCACCTCCTAAGGGCAGAGACTATAGGTGTGAACCAAGGTGCTTGCTTTTCCTCTTCATAGCGATGGTGATCACTACAGATCTCCAGTATAGGTTGGGGGAAGCGTTAGTGTTACATCTCAGTGCACATGCTGCAAATGCCCTTTGGGTCCTCAAGCAGATGCTGTAAGGCCACGGGGTGGGTGGGGGGTGGAGGGAAGCTATCTTGTCCACTCAAAACCCTACTCCCACACCTTGTGGGTCCCTTAGGAGGAGCAGCAGTTCCCAGCCTTTCCTGGACCCTCACACCTAAGAGGCACAAACACATCCCTCAGAATTAGTGGCTATGAACAGCCCCCCACAACTCTTGTGGTAGTCTGTTTCCAGCTGTGCCAGACAATAGATATATTAAATTCCCTGTTTCTCCAACCGTCTCCCAAAGGACCCTCCCCAAAGAGGTCACCACAAAGACCTTGTCCTTTGAACCGTTTGAGCTGAAACCTTCTTGCTGATGGCTGCTTGACAAATTTATAGGTCCTCAGAAAACCCATACACTTGTGCATTAAACAGGTTGTCCTATTGTTGCTTTGTTTAGCCTGTTGTGTGTATGTGTGTGTGGGGGGGGGATAACTCGGCACAAATTAAAGAGTTATCTGAGAAGAGCAACCTCATTTGAGAAAATGTGTTGATCAGATTGCCTGGAAGCAAGTCTCTACTGCATTCTTTTGATTTAAGATTGGTATGGGTAGGCCCAGCTCACTGGGGGGTGGGGGGCAGGCACGCCATCAGGCTGGGGGTAGTGTATGCACGTGTCCTGGACCATATATGAAAACAGACTGAGTAAGCCATGGGGAACAAGCCAGCAACAGCACTCCTCCATGGCCTCTGCTTTCAGCTCCTGCTTCCAGGTTCCTGCCTTGAGTTCCTGCCCTCACTTCCTGTGATGTGAAGGAAGAGTAAGCCAGATAAACCCTTTCTCCCCAAGCTGCTTTTGGTCACGGTGTTTCATCACAGAAACCCTAACCAAGACTCAGGCTTCAAATATAAATGCTTTCAGGAACCAGAACACATGATCTAATGTGTTGTTTACTATAAAGTTATGACTGCCGATTCTGCAGAGCGGTGTGGGAGGGTAGGGCTATCACTAAGGAGTAGAATCTGTAGGCTGCCAGGGTTGGCAGAACACTGGGTTTAAGGTCATGAGAGACGGCTTTGCGTTCAGCTGCAGACATCCACAGGCCTGACTCTACCCTACGGAGGAGGCTGCTTTGTCATTTTATTCTTTGGCTTTGCTTTGGCAATCCTGAGTCTGGTTCACAGCTGACCATGCTCTTCTTAGGGATGTTGTAAGACAAACGAAGCCGCATGGGTTGAAAGGTCTTCTTCACGAAATGTTCAGCGCTCTGATGGGTGGGTCAGTGAGAGGGACAATCGTTCTAAGATCCAAGACATCTCTCAAGGGCAACCTGAGCTGGATGGAATAACAAGGAAACTGGTAGGGGTGGAACAGGAGGGTCCAGACACCCAGAGAGTCGATGAAGAACCAGCCCCCCCAGAGTGCCGTTGTTTCCCCCACCGCGGTATCTCTCTTCCCTTCCCTCACTCTACTTATTTACTCCAGAAGAGAAAGAAAGGACACTTAGTGTCAGTTAAAGCCAGGAACAAATGAAGTCCGTGCTTGGAAAGCCAGAAAGACGGTAGGAGGCAGGTAATGCTGGGGAGAGGGGTAGACAGAATCAGTCAGAAGCGGCTGTACTCCCAACTCATTA
>JADRCC010548867.1:0-10525 GCA_019843855.1 Hylomyscus alleni
AAAAAAAAACAAAACTTGCACTAGTATAAATATATGCTAGTAACACCCAAGTGATTATACTTTAGGATGGTAGGAAATAATACACACACACACACACACACACACACACACACACACTCACATGTACACATGCACTCACACACATGCACACATACACACACACTCAGAGCACACATTGATCTAAAATTTTGAATAGATGTATTTTCTCAAAAACAACACCATGTAAAGAACTAAGTTTGAAGTTGGAAATATGTTCCTGTGTCACTTATTGAACAGGTAAGATCTAATACGATTGAAGAATAACTTAGGATATTAGATATACCAAGAGAAGTCAAAATGAAATGTATATCTCAGGGATCCTTGTTAACCTGGTGATTTACAAAAAGATTAATTGAGAAAGTAAAAATGCAAATGCTTCTGTTAGTGTTATTTCATTACAACTACAATTTGCTTATTTAGACAATAGTTCTACTTCTCCTAGTTGGGCAACATACTCATTGTTGCTGCCAAAAAGACAGAACATCTGAAATCTGTTTTTAAGCAGTGTCATTCTTCGAAAGTAATAGGCAAAACAACAAGAAGAGAAACATCTGCTATCTGCAGGGTTGTTTTCCCCCCACTTTTCTCCAAACATCAATCTCCCAAGTCTTTGGCAAGTAGATTCTTGCACTCTAAGTCACAGAAATGTCAAAGGAGAGTGGAAATGAGAGTGGATACCTCCTGAAATGTCACTTCAAAAGTAAACAAAATAAATTGAAAAACGGCCATCAAAACCCAAGGAACCTCAGAGCCACGAGTTGCACAGCACTCATAAGTAATTGAAGTGGCCCCACAGAGAAGGTATAATTTTTTCACCCTAAATTAAGTTTTTAGAGTTATTGACTGTTAAGTAGTTAAAGACAAAAGCCTTAAATGCAAACTTAAAATTCAGATGCTTTTATCTTGAAAAGTAATTTTGAATGCTACTTTTTACTGAGCACAAATCAGATTTTAATGGAAATATTGGTTATATCTGAATAATATGTAGGTCTGTCTGTTCATTAAATTGCTTTTGTGAAATACAATAATAGCTGTAAACAATGGTGCACAATCTTTACATTCAGAGCATCTAAGTTCCATATTGAATTCTATCACTTAGACAAATACCTAATATGTGAATTTTGGGTAACACAAATAGATAACTGAATTTCTTTTTACTTTTAAAAGCAGGTTTGAAAGTAAAATATAATTCCATCATATTTCCCCTCCAAGTATTCAAAACAAATCAAGCACTTAGAAGTACTCTGCAGAATAATAGCAACTATTCAATATTTTACTCCCTTGATCATTAATGAAAATATCCTCAGAAATTAATTGATACCCATTAAAGCATATATATATATATATATATATATATATGAATGTATTCATAAATAATTTCTACCTTTGACAACATTGTGCTTTATGACCACAAGTTTCAATTCCTGAGTAATGATATCATATATACATGCTATGTATAAGGTAATCAGTGAATGCATTAGATGGAAAATTATTAAAAATGAAGATTCCCAGAGAGCTAATTGGAAGCTACAACATCAAAGAGTTAATACTTATAAAACTACATTCATCACAGTCCAAAGAAGAAATGATTGAAGAAAACATTATTGGTTATGATTTTCTAATTGATATTCGTTTGTCTAAAACTAGATATGAAAAAGAATCCTGTAGATTTTACTGATTCTTACTTAGATTCATTTGAAACTAACCTTCTTCTTCAGTTGCCCATTTTTATTAATGAACACTTGCACATATTGATAAAATTTAAGAAAACTGATTGTCAGAACACTCTAAGGAATTCAAGGATGAATTTCCTTTGTTTAATTAAAATATTCGATGGGTAGCTTTTACCCTTTTATCTGTTCCACATTTTCTTCTCCTGCTTTGGTTTCCTTGAATTTGTGAATTTGTAGAGATAGCTATTGATTCAGATCATATCAAGATGGAAGAAAGGTACATAACTTTCTCCATTTTTAGCTGACTAAATTCTCCACTATCTCATAATTCACATACCTGGAAAATGAAATGGAATCTGGATAACAGAGCTACATTTATGATTATAGGCAGTTTTCCCATTACTCGTACAGTGTTTTGTTGGTATTTCACTAAAATAGGCTCTTTAGAAAAGTTGGACACATTATTTTGGCCTTGATGAATCCTCTTTTTGTTACCTTAGCAATAATATAGTGCTGAAAATTTTTAAATCATAAATAAGACATTTATTTTTATTGCCAAAGATTACTCTGTTGAGCTGATGAGATGGTTCAGATGGGAAAGTCTCTGCTGCTAAATTACATGACCTGAGTTTGAGCCTTAGTATTTGTATGGTAGACATAGAGTATGGACTCCTGAAAGTTTTCCTTCTATCATGAAATGGTAACCCCCTCTATCTCTACCTTTCTCTCTAAATAAACACATTTTAATACTTATTTGTGGATGAAGATTTTTTTTATAATTAACCTTCTACCACACAATTCTGTTAGAGAAACCTAACAATTTATCACAAAAAGAGCTTGATTCTTTTTCTTTTATTAAATTCCAGTTTTTGTAAGATAACATCCAAGACAGAAAACTATTAAGATAAGTTTCTATTCTATGTCTTTACAATATTTAAACCCAAGCAGACTTTTAAAATAAAATGTTTTCATCTGTATTTTCATTCAATATTATACTTCTTCTCTTCCTCAATTTCACCACTCATTCACTTCCCACTTCCCCATGTCATTCTCTTCCACCTTCTCATTCTCCTTTTCCTTCCTCTCTCTCTTTCCCTTTCTGTCCCTAGTCTACCAATGCTATGCTTAAATATGGTGTCTAAATGAGTTTTTCACTTCAGTCTCCAGAGCACCCGGAACTTCAGATATGTTTCACCAGATCTGTGATTCTTATCAATGCACACAATTTATTTACTTTTCATACAAGATATGTCAATATCAAAACAGCACAGCAACAGTGTCAATTTGTCTGATTCCTTTGATTCAATAACCCCAAGAATGTCTATGTTCTATATGTTAACAGATTCAAGAATAGAATGTACAGAAATAACACTGATTTGTTTAAAACTTTTATTTGTAAATTACTTCAATATTGACTTTAAGAATGTCAGTATCACAAACTATATTTTAACATTTTATATGATATTCCTACCAAGAAATGTTTGAGAGAATTGAAAGTTTACTTTTATATATCACTATTTTAGCACTAATGTACTTGACTGAATGAAATGCTGCTATCTAGAATAAAGCTAAGAGTAGACTCTTGGCTCTTTGCTGCTGTACACTCTTGGCTCTTTGCTGCTGTACAAGGAACTCTTGGAGTAATGAAAAGAATTCCATTCTGACCTCCTCTCTAGAACACTTATTCTAACTGGTGACTACAATATTTTCTCTTAATTTTCTTCTCTTTTCACACAGCATTGATACTATTTAATCCATTCGTGTTATAGTCTTCTTTGAATCTGAATGTGAATGCAAGTCTTAATCCATTGTTGAAACTATAGGGGTCATTGAAACTGCTGCTTTTTTATCATGCGTCTTACATGATAATTGTAATTTTTCTCTAATATCACTTTATGTCAAAGTATTCCTCTACTCTACCCACACCAGATTAGTAATCACTTCATGAATATTCTATCTTTTTATGCCTCTCCATTTGCACAGATTTGAAGTGGAAAATTCTAGTTCATTGGAAAGTTAGTTAAATCAAATGATGTTTTCCTGTGGCATACAGGTGAAGGGTGTCTTGCTAAAGCAAACACATTACAGGCTGTTTTTATGAAGCAGACACAGGTGAAAAGTTGTTTTGACATAGCAAACAGGTGAAAGGACACTTGTTGAAGGAGTATAACTACAACCTCACAGACAGTGGGGATGAAGCACAGAGCTTAGGCTTGGTTTGCTTGGCCTCACTCTTCTTCTCTAAAGATACACATGTATTGATTCGCCTTCCATAGCATTGTTGAGCTCAACTTGTGATAACTGACACTGAGAGAAGTCGCCCATGAGGTTCTGCTCATGGTTCATGAGAAGCCTGCTCGTGAGGTTCTGGTGTCTGGTTGCTGAAAGGACTGGACTGTAGCTGTTAGTTCCTGCCTGGAATCTGCCTGCCTCTGGTCTGCAGCTGCTAAATCACATTCTGCATTTGCTATGGAAATGAAATGTTGCCAAAGATCTAGCTTGCCCCCCAAAGAGCTTTTGCGGATCAGGTCCACTTTCTCCATATTCAAATAACTTTTCTCTTCTGCTACAACTGCTGGGTGGTGGGCTGGAGGAAAGCTTGAACTCTTATTAAAAGTAGATTGCAGGCATGGGGAGGGGAGAGGCAACAGGGGTTTTTTTCTTGTTGTTTTTGATTGTTCATTAAATATTATTTAGAAAAGAAAAAAAAAGAAAAAAAATTGAAAAAAAAGATATTTCTTTGGCAAAAAAAAAACCCAAAAAAACAAAAAACAAACAAACAAACAAACAAAAAAGTAGATTGCAAAAATTATATCCAAACAGATTCCTTGGTCTCTATTCACACAAAACCAGATGTTTTATGTACACAGAACTTTTCTTGATCTCTTTAATCAAAAGTACTTACCTCCTTAGTGCTACCAGAGTATCTGTAGCAAATATGACTTTGAGCTTGTTTTTTCATAACATCTTGAGGGGATTTTAGGTTATAATCGCAACATTTATGATTCCTTTTCCTCCCTATAGGGATTTCCTGGTCCACTTTGACAAATTATTTTTCTTGTCTGTGTTTACTTCTCCACAATCCTGTTGGTGCAGATTTATGTATACAGCTTTTGATATTCCTTAGGAATCAGAATCTCAAAACAAATTCCTTCATCTTCAAAATCTCATGAACTTTCTGTTTCTGCCCTCTCATCCATAATGTTCTATGAGCATTCAGTGCTTGAGTATTTTATAGATGTATTCTTTGGGACTTGTTTCCACATCTCTGCATTTTTGGTTGTGGTTTACTGTAGTGGTCTCGAACTGGCACAAAGAAATATTTCCTTGGTTAGAAGTGAAAACCACAATTATCTTGTTGCATCATAAAACTAGACTGCATTCGAAGTGGCATTGTGATTATCTGCCTTTAAAAATAACTATATAAAGGATGAGTGGCATTTGAAACTATTTCCTAATCATTTTTATCACTTTATTATTATTTACTATTTTAATGGGAAAAGATCATGTTCTTATGTTACCAAAATTCCATTCCCATCAATGAGGATGTTTCTGTAATGAAACTGATGTGCTTAAATCTTATTGTAAAATTTTCTTCTTATATAAGCAATTTTAGGATTTAAAGTCATCAAGCAAATAATTGTTATTTTCACTCTTGCAATATGTTACCAGAGAAAAATCTATTAAGTGTTTTACAATTGAATCTTATAGCTTACATGTCAAATATAAAATTCAAATATTCATGATGCTAAGTTAAAATGGAAATATATTAAATAAGTCTAAAAACTTGTGAACTCATATTAATAGAAACCTTCCCATAAATAGGGTTGAGAAAATTAAGACATATTATTAAAATCAAACCTGCTGCTCTTTACAAACAAGAAATATGATAATGTTTTGGAAGTGTTTTAAAGACTTTAAAAATATCACGCTTTTTCACATAATATGAATGTGGTTTGTATCATGTAAAATATTCACTATCTGTCTATTTGTAGAAAATGCTTGATAGTCCCTGGCTTCAGAGCCTATATTTGACAAGAATAATAATGACATGAAGAAAGCATTCTTCCTAAGAAAATAATAGAGAACAGAAAGAAAACTTAAAGAAATTAGAAGGAAACTGTCAAGATAAGAGTAGAAAGTAATAAAATGCCAATCAAGTACATGGTTCCTAGCATCCAAGCAAGTGTGTTTCTTTCAATGTCTAATAAAAAAGACAAGCTGCTGGTGAGACAGATCAAGAAAAAGAGTGAATAGGCACAAGTAAACAGTGTGATAAGTGAAAACAAAAAGATGCAGCTATAGATCCTCCTATCTGTAACAAGTAACTAAGGGCTGCAGCAAACTAGGGAGATAAAGTCAGGTGCCACAGAATATTAGGAGTTCATGCAGTGCCAGAGAACAGTCTGAAGGCCCTCATGACCCTGGCTGTAAATGTGCAAAAATATAACAGGTATCTCTCCTTCTCCATCTCTCTAATATACACACATATGCACCATATGTAATATATAATATTATAATTTAATACACATTATCGATAATGTTTTACATATAATTATAAATCAAAGTTATATGGAAAATATAAATATAATATGTATTATATATGTATGTACACACACAAAAGAAACCTCTTTAATTCTAAAAATGCAATTCAAAATTGTTTCTCTTTTAATTAGGCATAGTCTTTTGGATATTTCGTTTAAAAAATGTTCATTTTTCTCTGTGTGCTTGTGTATTGAATGTGGTATAGAATGTGGTATAGAATGTGGTATGTGTGGATATGTGCACATGAGCTGTTGATTCTTTTTCTTATTATACATACAGAACTCATCAATTTTATGCTTTAAAACAAATAAACAAACGTAAAACTAGAAATTGGAACTTCAAATCCTACTGAAATCAGTGCATTAATTTCATGGAACAGAATCTCCACGTGATCTAGATCCTTATTGTTTTCTTTAAAGAACAGATGTGTCACAAATCTATAAAATAAAATTGATTATCTGTTCCAAATATCATGTTTCTCAATATTTACACTACTGTAATGAGCCATGGACAGAGGAGACACACTTAATTTTTCCAGTTTGTAAAATGTGAGTAAGTGGTATTCAGAGTTGACTGTGTTGTAATTTCTAGAGTCCTTCTCATATAGTATACTGCAAACAAACTACTAATTTCAAAGAAGAGGATCGAACTTAGATTCTCTTCAATGGCAGGTAAATGCCCTATTCAGTTCAACTTTTTAATATGATTGAGTGAATAGCATTATCCTAGCTAGAATCAATATAATTAAATTTATTTCTAAAAGGATGTGAAAAGATCACACATAAACAGAAAATGATAAGATGATGGATGCCTAGAGGAGAAAAGGATACTATTCTCCTGGCTTTGAAGATGGAGAAGACTGTGCCAACAGTCCAGAAATATAGGCATTAATTAGAAGACTGAATGGCAAATAAACAGGTTCTCCTAGAAATGCCTATCAAAAGGAATTCAGACTACAAAACTTGTGAAGCATTGAGTTTCCAAAACTAGATAATAAATTTGTCTTCCTTTGTGCTACAAACTACATGGAAGTTTGTTATAGTGTCAATATTAAAAGGGATTTCTGGCACATCATGTGAAGTGCTTCTAACAGATTCCAGTGATCTCACAAAGTTAATATTGAATATAGCATGGGAGTTGGAGAAATGTTAGAACTGTATAGTTTATGCAGATACTTGATAGAAATAAAAATATTGAATTACTATTGATATCTTAAAAGGAATTGAAGGGCATAGAGTAGAAATAATGTTGTCTGAAAAATATCCAAAGATTTAAATGCAGAGTTTTGATAGAAATATCATATTCAATATGTCTTTGTGTATGGAAAAAAAAGATGTACATTGTGGAAGTCAGTTTTTTTTATTTTAATGTATTTGGGGTTGTTTTTGAGATTATCATGTCATTACATCATTCATTCTCTTAGTCCATGCATAGTCAGCAAAACTGAAAATGTTAAAGCTGTCAGACAAAGCCCGCAAGGCCTCAAACCTATGCAGAGAAACATAGGAGAATACATGCTGAGAGTGGGAGAAATAATCTTCTTCAGGAAGAGCATACAAACTACTTATCTCTAATATCAAGGGATCAACCCTGAAGACATACACACTAGGAATATTATACAACTGATAACATTGCAATTTACTTATTCAGATTACATCATCACAAACAATGATGTAGGCATCACTTTGATGGGTCAGTAGGTAAATGCCCATTGCTGTGAAGAGACACTGTCACCAAGGCATCTCTTATAAAGAACAGTATTTGATTGGGTCTGCCTGGTGGTTCCAGAGGCTTAGTCCATTATCAGTATGGTGGGAAGCTTGGTAGCATGTAGGCAGACACAGTGCTGGAGGAGCTGTTTGTTGTTGTTGTTGTTGTTATAAGTTAATATACTTTGTTTTCATGATTAAATAACTACAAATACAGTGTATTCTTAAATTTTTTCTTTCCATGTCCTCCCATCTTATCCAACCTGAGGAGGACAAATTACTAGGGCACGGTGGAGGATATTGTCAATTTGAACTCAAGTTAGGTAGAGAATCTTTTGCAGTGTTGTTTAGGGGAACTTTACACATCCTCTTTCAAATCCATTACTCTCGCAGCTAGATTCACCCTTTCTGGGCTTCTAGAGAAGGGGTGATAGCCAAAATGCCAAGCAACACTTCAAAAAATATCTCTAAGATATGCATGGGTATATCATAGAGCAGAAATTGAGGGACCAGTTAACCAATGACTGGTCCAATTTGAGACCCATCCACAGGAAAGAGCCAAACTCTGACAATGTCAATGATATTCTGCTATGCTGACAGACAGGATTCTAGAATAATTATCTTTTGAGAGACTTCATACAGCAGTTGATGGAAACAGAAGCCGAGACCCACAGACAAACATTAGTCAGAGCTCAGGGAGTCTTGCAAAGAACTACATCTTGATCCACAGGGAGCAGGAGACTGTATGCCACACTGAATATAGTTTGAGGCTTGGAGATCTCAAAGCCTTCTTCCACAAGGATACAGTTCCTCTAACAAGGCCACACCTACCTCAACAAGGCCACACCTTCTAATCATACCACTTCTTATGGGCTAAGCATTCACAAACATGAGATTAAGGTGGGGCATACCTATTGAAACAACCACATGCCTCTCCATGGCTCCTATCAGCTTGCAGGAATAACATAATGCAAATTTCATTTAGTCTAACTTCAAAAGTTCCCATAGCCTATCACAGTCTCATCAATGTTTAAAAGTCCAAAGTTAGAAATCTCTTCGGAGATTCATGCATTCTTTTACTGTAATCCCCTATAAAACTAAAATCAAAACACAGTTCACACACTTCCAACACATACCTTCTGTCTTAATTAGGGTTTTACTGCTATGAACAGACACCATGGCCAAGGCAACTCTTATAGGGAAAACATTTAATTGGGGCTAGGTAGGTTCAGAGGTTCAATACATTATCAAGACAGGAACATGGCAGCATCCAGGGCAGGAACCTGGCAGGAACATAGAGCAACAGAAGCTGAAAGTTCTGCAACTACATCTGAAGGCTGCTTGAAGAATACTGGCTTCCAGGCAGCTAGGATGTGGGTCTTAAAGCCCACACCCACAGTACTATTCCAACAAGGACATACCTACTCCAAGTAGTAGCTTCTAACAGTACCACTCCCTGGGCTGAGCATATACAAACCATAACACCTTCCCATTCCAAAATGTAGAGAAGTGAGCACACTGACAAAATACTGGACAAAAGCAAGACCGGAAAACATCTGGCCACACTCCAAACTCTCCATTTCCATGTTTAATATCAAAACGCTCTTCAGATATCCACCTCCTTCCAGCTGTATTGACTGAAACACAATTCTTTTTTCTTGGGCTAGTTGAATTCTCAGTTAGTCGCTTTCCTTGGCAGGTATGCCACAGCTCTGGTATGCACAGTATCTTGTGGTTTCCGAGGCAATCTAGGCTTCACCTTCACAGGTTCATAAAATGACCTCTCTGGGCCTTCATGAAAAGCCGTTGCCGCCACAAACCTGACCTTGGTAGCAGAGGGAGATCCTATAACCCCTTTCTTCTTAATTGTGAAACCAGAATAATGTGGCCAAGGCTGCCAAGTTCTGCTCCATGCTGGGGAATAGCTGGGGAGGAGCTGGAGAATAGCTCCTCTATTTGATTATATCCTTTTCAGTTTCCACTTTGCAATGGTTTCCTTTGAATGACCTTGAATTTGTTCTGTAAACCTGGCCAGTGTTAAACTCAAGAGATCTACTTGCCTCTGTCTCCTGAATGGTGGGATTAAAGTGGAATGCCACAAACCTTGGACTCAATCTTTCTTTAATTCCATTTTACAATATGGAAGCATAGCTTGTGGGGATATTGCTCAACACTCAATCCCATTTAATAACTTTAATCTGTTTACCTCTTTCAACACGTACTTTAGCTCTATTCTAATTCCTGGTGCCCTCTAATTCTTGAACCATACATTTTGTATTTTTTTCTTGTGCAACTTGCTCCGTTTTATCAGAATGTTCTTCTGAACACAGAAGTCTATAGTAGGCTATGTTGAGATTTCCTTTACCAATGCAATTAATCAAAATCACTTCACCTGAGCCTCAGGCAGACTCTTCAGACAAGGTCCAAAACAACCATCTTCTTTACCAAAATATTACAAGAATGATCTCTAGGCAATTTACTAAAATTCTTGAGCCAGGCCTCTGAAATCACCCTCAGCACCATTGCCTTCCATGTGCTACTAGAATGGCCCATTAAGCC
>JADRCC010548868.1:0-10368 GCA_019843855.1 Hylomyscus alleni
CATGGGGGAAGGTTTTCTATCACCTTAGGCTTATCTTTGTATACTATTTACACTAAATGAATGAATTGTGCTTGAATTCTTATTACTCATTAAATGGGAGGCCACAAAATCACTCCTTATTGACTCTTTTTTGTTGCTGTTCTATTGGAATTATTATAGAAGCACAAGCCTGGTGACCTGAGCTCAATTCTTGGAGGTCACATAAAGGCAGCAAAGAACTAACCCCACAGAGTTGTTCTCTGACCTTCACACACACACTATAGCATGTGCATCCACATATCATGCACACATTTACAAAACACATAAATACAAATAATAATAATAATAATAATAATAATAACAATAACAACAACAACAACAACAACAACAACAATAATTTAAGAGCCAGTGAGATGGCTCGAAGGTAAAAGTGTAATGCCACCCATTGTGATCAGAGTTAGATCCCTGTAGCCCACATGGTAGAAGGATAGAAATACACCTGAAAGTTGTACTTTGATCTCAATATGTATGCCACACTTCATTTATACCCACACATATACATGTATACATATACATATGAACACATTAAAGAAATGGATGAAAGAAAAAACTTAAACTAAAGATTTACTATAAAATTTTATATTTATTATAAAAGCTGTTATAATTTATTGGGGTTACAAATTCAAAGTACTATTCATGCTGTTTTAATAATGTACTGATATAACTGGTCATATTTTAAAACTAATGTTGATGCCTCTGAATTTACAATTTATCCATTATAGTCTTGTTTTACTTCATTTCTAACTATATATTTCTATTTCTTTAAGTATATACTTAATTTAAGAATTTAAATTATCATAAAGAATAGGAGTTCAAAAATATGGATCTTTAAATATTAAAGATCTTTAAATATTTTGCCATATTGAATCATTGTATCAAACACCCTTCTTTACAAAAAATAAAATTTTCATAAGCAAATTTTTATGATTTTGTTTTTAATACATGATTTGCAACTATTTTCTGACTTGATATAGCTGTATTTTGTATTTAAATCCACTGTTTTGTTTATTCTTGGTTTCACTAAAGCCTTAATGTCAAAATAATAAAAACCATAAGATGTCTTTTACATTAAAACTTTAGGATTTTGACATGATGGCTACATATCATAAACATTTGTTTGTGTGCTTAAAAAGAGTAAGAGATGGTTGAATATGATGAAAATATACTATGTGATCTATGAAATTCTCAAAAACTTAATTTAAAATTATACATTTTTTAAATGATAGTAGAAACACTTAGGTGTTCTATTCTCTAAATTCATGGAATGATATCATGGGAGTTTTCTCTTTATACAGTGTAGGAGAAACATATTTTGGTGAGTGTTTGCTTTTGGAATATAATGAAACCTTCATTTTCACCTTTACTCTAAATTCAGGCTCAGAAACTATTTATAAAATACACCATCAAATAAATAAGAAGCCTCGGTGATTAGTAAAGGTTTCAGTGTGTATAACTATTTTTGTTATCAGAGTAATCACACATTGGTAGTTCTTAAAACTTAAATGGGCCTTATGTGTCAATTGGATGATCTATTTTGTACTGTTTTGGTAACAGTGGTTGATATGTCAAACTGACCACTGCTGTTTAAAATTATCTCCAACAGGAAAGGGCTATCTCCCTTCACCAAATTCTGCTTACCTTCTACAAAATAATCTTTTAAAGGGATATTGGATGTTTTAAAAATCAAAAAACAAAAAGATTGCTCTTGATCCTCACAGGAGAAAATTTCTCAGGTGCAGATAATAACCAGCCATGTTCTAATAAGTTCCTTACTGCACACGTGTTTTCAGCTGACAGTGCCTTTGTCCTGTTTCCAGTGTATGTTGTTAAAATTTTACCACTAAAACTTAAACTGGGCATTCTTAAGCTCCTCATAAGCCGGGGCTCCTGAGAGAGACATGGCAAGGCCACCCTCCTTCCTACCAATGACACAAAGTGCACAGCCTCTGGGTAAGGCAGCACAACAAAACCAAGATTTGTATCACTGTTTTTCTTTGTTTCATTACTAGTATTGTTTGTTATCTTAATTCAGTGTATCTTAGTGAGAGTCTGAGGGTTTTTCACTTCACTGAAACATTTTTTACTATAATCACAGCCTAATTTCATAAAGTGTTTCTCCATTATCTAATATAAAATACAACTTTTGAAAGTGAACATGTGTGTGAATATGCGAGAGAAAAAGACAAACACAGACACACACACACAGAGAGAGAGACAGACAGAGAGAGAGAGAGAGAGACAGAGAGAGAGACAGAGACAGAGACAGAGACAGAGAGAGAGAGAGAAACAGCTGCTCCTCTTAATCCAATGGAGTTTTAGATTTGCTGACCCCATACAATCTCACTTAGCATATTTATTATCTGCTTTTAATTGTATGAGATTTTCTTCATGTGATTTCAGTTGTGGTCTCCTTCCATTGCTAAATTTGACCCCCTATGTTGTCAAGGCTGGATCTTGACCCATAGTCAATGGAATTCCTTATCTGAATTCACCATGTCACTGGCAGTACTGAAGACCCCATGTCTTTTATACTGAGTCACTGCAAATGGCATGCTTTGGTGAAATTGCATCATCTTCTCTTCACTCCCCTAGGTTGTGAGTTTCTTAAGCCTATTTACCTTTAAACTCTACTGTATCCTCAGTATACAGTGGCTCCTTGGTAAATATTTTTAATGGAAGGAAGCTCAATTACAATAAGTAAGCTCTGTTCTCTTAAAGCACTTACAACAGATTTGTTCTTGGTGAAATTCCTTGGTTGAGCAGACTGAGGAATGGGTAGTGATTTCTCATGCGTTACAGAATTTCTACTTGTAGTGATGTAGAGGTTCATAAACAAAACTTGAAGTTTTCTCAACATTGAAAGCATAAGATCACTGAATTGTACGCTTTAAAAGGCCAAGATGACAAAGTTCATGGTACGTATAGTTTTATGATACCACAGTAAAAGTTTATGTTCTTTGTTGATATGACTCTTATTCACCAGTGCCACATGATATATTAAACCAACTACGGATAGGCTGAACGTTACATCATTGAAAAAGAAAGATACAAACAAGGATGGATGTTCTTCATGATCAGGAACATCTGGAAATGAGACTGCAGAGATGGCTCAGTGGTTAAGAGTGATGACTGCTCTTCCAGAGGACCTGGGTTCTACTTCCAACTCCCGTGTAGCAGCTTACAACCATTTTAATTCCAGTTCCAGGACTCAAAGGAAATATGCAGGAAGGACAGCTGCTTGAGGATTCTTGTCACTCTAACTGGATGCAACTAGCAAGAAACTATCCTTGGGTTCCTTGTACACCCAAGAATCTACCTACTGAGGTAAACAAAAGATCACACCGGTCCACAGTGGCCCTTAAAATGTTGAACTCATCTGCTTAGAAAACCAAGAAACAGAAGTCAGTCATGAAGTAAGTATATTCTTTGCAGAGTGGCGTCTTTTGAAGTAATTCCTTGAGAAACTTCTGTTCTGCCTTCCCTCTGTAGCCACATGCTTCCAGACCTCTCATAGTGACTCACCTAGCTGTCATCTTTATCTGTTTCAAACCCAACTCAGGTCCAAAAGGGCCTTAGTCTCTTCTAGCCTTCTAAGACCAGGGTTGAGACTCTCATTGATGACACCACTTCTAAGAAATACCTGCCATTGATTAAATAATAAAGTGTGTGTGTGTGTGTGTGTGTGTGTGTGTGTGTGTGTGTGTTCTCAATTCCTTGAAATAGATCTTTAACTCCACGTTCCCTCTACTTCTAACACATGAGCTTCTGTAGAGAGGCACAGTAAACATTCATGGCTCTTCTTTCAAGTGTTTTACATTCCCTCCTAATGTATTCCTTTTCCTTTTAAGACTGAATATCCATCTATAGCCTATACCTAACTTTATAGGTATGAAGGAATTGCTCTGAGACCTTCAAAATCTTAAATGTTACATGATACTGACTTACTGAGATTAGCAGAAGCAGCAAAGTAAAGCCAGGAATTCATTAGCCTTTTGTACATGTGGAGATTATTGTCACCTTCTCTTTACAAAAATGTCAAGTATTCTCAGGCGGATTTGTTTGGTATTGATGCCATAGACTAGGGGGTTGAGAACAGGAGGCACAAGGAGATAAAGATTTGCAAGTATGATGTGTACCTGAGGAGGCACATGGTGGCCAAATCTGTGAGTGAAAAATGAAAAGAATGCAGGGATATAGAAGACAAGAATTACACAAATGTGGGCTCCACATGTGCTGAATGCTCGGAACTGGGCATCCTTTGAGGGCAGTCGCAGCACGGCCTGCAGAATTAGGATGTAGGAGGTAGCAATGAGGACCACATCCATGCCAGTGACTGAAAGTGCTACAGTAAGACCATAGATGGTGTTAGGCTTGATGCTGGCACAGGCCAGCTTGGCTATGCCCATGTGCTCACAGTAAGTGTGAGGGATGATATGATGCCCACAAAAGGGTAAACGTTCAATAAGAATGACAAAGGGGAAGACAAAGAGAAGGCCACGTGTCACACATGCCAGACCAATCTTCCCAATTACAACAGCATTGAGAATGGATGTATAGTGGAGTGGTCTGCAGATAGCCACATAGCGATCAAAAGCCATGGCCAGCAGAACAGCTGACTCTGTGGCAAAGACTGCATGAACAAAAAACATCTGGGTGAGGCAGCCATGGTAGGAAATGGCATGAGATCGGAGCCAGAAGATTGCCAGCATTTTAGGCAATGTTGTTGAACAGAGGACCAGATCAGTAATAGAAAGCAGGCACAAGAAGAGGTACATTGGCTCATGGAGAGCCCTGTCTGTTATAATGATATAGAGAATGGTGCCATTTCCAACCAGAGCAAGGATGTACATGGAGCAGAAGGGAATAGCAATCCATACATGCTGATCCTGCATCCCTGGGATTCCAAGCAAAACAAATGTGGAAGGGTGGAAAGCTGTTCCATTGGGGGTAGTGGCAGAGAGCATCATGATACAAGGTGAAGACCTTCTTCCTAAAAGAAAATGAAAGGATGATATCTCAAATGCCATCTGTGCCTACTAAATGTCCATTCAAGTAGAAATGCCACATAAGCCAGTTTCTACTCACAGACATCTTCCTGGAGAAAATGATAGCTACTCTCCAAATCTGAATCTTCTTCAAATTCTTCAAACATCTTTCAGGCAGCTTGGCTTCCAGTATTATAGCTCTTTTACAGATCTTGCTCTGTGGTCCAGACTGAAAGATGAGAGCTAGAGCCTAGATTTAGACTATCTAGTTTCAAAATATGTCTCTGCTGCAATTCCTTGCTAATTGTACTAACTTGAGTGCTTTTTAAAAAATATTCCCTTCTGTCCTTAGAGTCTTAGTAAAAATACAGATAATAGTGCTAATTACTAAATCCGAAGGCATGTGAAATCTATCAGGTCACCTAAGTGATTAATGCACATTAATTAAAACGTTCACTGACAAATCCTCATGATTTTTAATTTTTTTTTAAGCCTACAGCACCGAGTATTCCCAGGCGGTGTCCCATCCAAGTACTAACCAGGCCCGACCCGGCTTAGCTGACGAGATCAGATGAGATCAGGCGCATTCAGGGTGGTATGGCCATAGATGAAACAGCCTTTCTTGAGTTGTGCACTTTGGTGTGAGCGTACTATGATTTGACTATTCCTCCAGTCAAGATCTCACTTTGAAAATATTCAAGGCAGGTCCTCACTTAGCTAGGCTAGATAAATGCCCACAATATATGAAATGGAATAACTCTCTAACAATCCCAACCCTACCAAGCTTCCAGCATTGTTGAATTCCTCTCATTAATTGCTTGGGGGTCAAGAAACTATTACAACATTTGTGGTCCTTCCATTTATAAGTAGCAAACATGATTTTTGTGCTATAATGAGAAGAGTAAAGGTGTAACAATAATTACATTTTCTTTATTGGATACTTTAACTAAACATTACATTTATTAGGTAATCAGTCACCAGTTGTCATGAGGAAAATGTTACAGCAAGGATATATTTGCTTGTTGCTCTCTAAAATTTATATACATGAAATTCCAAGGCTATCTACATGGAGTAAATTAAATTTAAAAGGTATCATCTGTGTTCAGATGGAGTTTGTCTACAGTTGTTACTGTATGTCTTCTTACAAACTCAAGAACAATGTAAGCTGTTGCTTACATTCAGTTGGTCTGATGTGAGTGAGAGCAAGATGCAATTAAGGCTTTACTGTCTGTAATTCCTCATGATGCCATGTTTTATACATTAAATATACAATGACTACTTTCTTTCCAGACTCCAGAAGTACTAACCTCGTTGTTAGAATAACTGTACCTAGAAATTCATGTCCCCTATCTTGAGACCACAAGGAAAACAGCCAGAGATTAAAACCTGCCACAAGAAGGATTCATGCTTGTGTGTATGCACACATGCTAACACACACACACACACACACACACACACACACACACACACACACACACACACATATACACAGAGAGAGGAATACTTATAAAATGCTGGTATGTATGTGGCATGCATTGTACCTACCCAAATATCTGAGGTGTTCAAGGAACTAGTTTCTGTAGAATAAGGCTCTGTCTGAGGTGACCTAGAGAGAAGTGAAAACAAAGAAAAGCTATCAGTATTTCTGCATGGCTGTCATCTCTCCTGCCCTCCCCTACCTCTCTTCCTGCCATCACAGAACTATTTTTGACTTCATTTACAATCTATTATTGTCATCAAACACTCACCCCAGTTTCAGTGGTCCACAGAAAACTCGATTCAGCACATACAGCATAGTTCCTGGGATGCAGGGTCTGGTCCTTTTTACCCTTAACTTGTGATGGTACTCTTGGTCCAGAGAGGATGAGGTTGGCTCAGAGCACTAATCATCTCAGATGCTAAAAATAGACATAAATTTCCAGATATGATCTCAGGGGATACACACCAGTTACGGCAAGATCTGCTTTTCAAGTGTGAGTATTTTTTTTCTAAGTCAAGGGAAAGAGTTACTGTAGCCTTACACTAATGGGATAATAGACTCCCAGACTCTGGGCAAAATAATATAATCAAATTGTGCCAGGCTCTTGGTGAAAGTAATTTTGGAAAAAGGAAGGAATCAATCAGCAAAGGAAGTAACCAAAGTGATAGATGGATAGATAATGAGTTGGATTTGCAGTTTTGTTGTATTGCCAGACCTTATATTATCTATTTTCTTTTCTTTTGTTTGTTTGTTTGTTTGATTGATTTTTATTAACAATTTTATTCATTTACATTTCAAATGATATCCCCCTTCCTAGTTTCCCCTCTGCAAACCCCCAATCTCTTCCTCCTCTCCTTTGCCTTTATGAGGGTTCTTCACCCACTTACCTACTCCTGGCTCACCTCTCTAGCATCCCCCTATACTGGGGCATCAAGCCTCCACAGGACCAAGAGCCCCCCTCCTATTGATGTAAGATGAGGCCATCCTCTGCTACCTATGTATCATGAGCCGTGGCTCCCTCCATGTATACTCTTTGGTTGGTGGTCTAGTTCCTGGGAGCTCTGGGTGGTCCAGTTAGTTGATATTGTTCTTCCTATAAGGCTGAAATCTCCTTCATCTCCTCAGTTCTTCCTCTAGCTCTTCCACTGGGGTCCCCAGCTGGGCTCAGTCTGATGGTTGGCTGTGAGTATCTACATCTATATTGATCAGATAGAACTAGTAGAACCTCTCAGGGAACAGACATACCAGGCTCCTGTCAGCAAACTCTTCTTGGTGTCACCAATAGTGTGGGGAGTTAGTGTCTGAAGATGGGATGGATTCCTAGGTGGAGAGGTCTCTGGATGGCTTTTCCTTCAGGCTCTGTTCCATTTTTTTGTCCTTGTCTTTCCTTTGGGCAGGAACATTTCTGGGTTAAAAATTTTGAGATGGGTGGGTGGCCCATCCCTTAACTGGGATCTCTCTTCCCTTTGTTGGGTATTCTAGCTAAAGTCATCACTGCTGGGTCCTGGGAAGCTCTTGCTTCCCTGGCATCTGGGACTTTCTAGTGGCTACCCCCAGTTCCCCATGCCCTACTGCTACTTATTTCTATTCAATTTCCTGACCCTCTATACTTCTTTCCTTTCCAATACCTGTTCCAGCCTCCCCTTTTCCCTCCCTCTTCTCTCTCCCTCCCATGTTCTTTTCTCCCTCTACCTCCTATTTTGTTCCCCCTTCTTTGTAGGATTGAAGTATCCATACTTTGGTCTTCCTTCTTCTTTTTTTTTTTTTTTGTTTTTTTGTTTTTGTTTTTTTGTTTTGTTTTGTTTTGTTTTGTTTTTCAAGACAGGGTTTCTCTGTGTAGCCCTGGCTGTCCTGGAACTCACTCTGTAGACCAGGCTGGCCTCCAACTCAGAAATCCACCTGCCTCTGCCTCCCAAGTGCTGGGAATAAAGGCGTGCACCACCACTGCCCAGCGGTCTTCCTTCTTCTTAAGTTTCATAGGTATTACCTATTTTCAAGAAGAGATGTATCTAATCTGAATTCCTCCTGGTTGATGTTGAAGTTGATCATTTCCCTTTACCATTTTGTTGTGTTTTCATGGTAATTCTCTTTCTTATATTCTTCATCTAAGTATACAAGGTAATAAACTATTTAGTTACTGCTTATTATGGTTCAGTGTAAGTGAAAGGGGTCAAGGAAAGGACATCTTGCCCATGACTTTACCCCAAGCCTGAGACCAGGGAGAAGAAAACAAAAAGCCTCCGGCTTGACCCTGAGCTCTGAAACAGGGAAATCCCCATCCCCTTCCCCATGTCCCAACATTAACAGCCAATGTTTTGGAGTTAAAGGCCAAGCAATACTTCAGGCCTTGCTGTGCTTTTCCATTAGCCCACTACCAATGCTCCAAAGACCCTATAAAACCCACTCCTCTACCCAGTGCTCTGCTTACTCTCTGTATCTCTCCTGCAGTAAATCTCTAGTGTGAGATTCATTGTAGGGTGTGACTTTGTGGTATTCCTTGGCTCCCAACTGCCAAGATGGCCTTGTACCAGAAAACCCTTCCATTAGTATCATGACTTGGATAGGCTCTCCTGGTGCCTGTTCTTCCCCTCGGGATCTGAGATGAACTGGGGCCCTCATCTCCATCCACCCATAACAGATTCACCTTCTGACTCCCAGACTGATCAGCAACCCATCCACCAGCGGTAGTTTTGTAAGTTTCCCCCTTTGGCTGGTAGAACTGCTTCCCTGAATCTGAGGAATTCATGGAGCATCTGGCTCCCCTCTGATACTCTGGGAGGCAGAGGTACTGCAGCTGTGGTCTGTAGAGTTATGGTTGGCTCTCTTCACCAACACCATTCCTCTCCCCACAAATCCTTGGAGCTGCAATTCTGAAGCTTCCTTAGGCCCAACTTGGCTATTGCAACCCTTTCCTTCCTCCCCCTTCCCCTTTTTGTCTCCCCCTTGGAGCTGCCTGTAACCCCACAGCTTCTCTATGTCCTTGTAGCTTTTATGACATTATGTGACTTTTCCCTTGGATGAGAAATCATTCCTAATCTTGGTTTTTCATTGCTTTCTGGCCTTGTTGAAAGCCGTGGTACCAGGTACCAAGTCTCCTCATGTGGTTAGTCATGACCCCGTGCTGAGTGCAGTGATAACCCACTAAATGGCTTGGTCCTCATTTGGTCCTCCCTGAATCCTGGGAATGCTCTCAACCTCAGGCTAATGCAATCTCTTTTCCTCTCCAGCTCTATCCACGGAAACAGTTACATCCATTCCTCTCACTGGGATGCATCTCAGAAAACCTCCAGCCTCTACGCCCAGCACCCTACCTGAAGGGCCCCTAACTTATTCACTTTTGCAATCAAATTTGGCCTTGATATCCCTTAGATAACCAATCCAAATGACTGCCTAGTGGCACTATAGATACCAATATTATTTGGGACCTTTACAATTCCTGTGAGAAATCAGAGAACTGGAAACAGATTCCCTATGTCCAGGCCTTCTCTTAGCTCTACTCCAAGCTCTCTCAGTTCTTCCTGTTCCTCGAGTCAATTCCTTCTATCATGAAGCCCGAACCAGATGATTCCTCCACTGCTTTCCATCCAGCTAATGAGACCTCCCCATAGCCTCAACTCACAGCTCCTTGTCCTCCTCCAGCCCCTCTGATCTCTCTTTTTTCCTACCCAGAAACAGAGCACCCTAATCAAATCTCCCTGGCACCCACTTCCAGCCCAGTGGTAGCCCTTAGTCTTCTAGCCACTCATTCCCACTTCAGCAGGGAAACCCCAGCCCCACCTCCCAGAACTTCCTCCTCCCCTGCCTAACCCAGCCACAGTCTCTCTTTGTGGGAAGTTTCCAGGGTAGATAGCATGGTCAGGATAC
>JADRCC010548875.1:0-13196 GCA_019843855.1 Hylomyscus alleni
TTTTTTTGTGAAGTTTAAATAAAATAGTTGAAACAGAATGCCTGAAGTTTGAAGAAAGTCAGTGGGTAATGTTTTCATACATTAAGATGGCATTAATAAATAGGAAGGGGAAATACAAAGGGCATAGAGAAAATTAAATGGCTTTGGTTGTTTCTCTGAAGACCAGCAATGTTTAAAAATCCTTTCCAAGAATACTATAAATTCTCTAGCTGCAAACACAGTGGAATTTCTTGTAACATCATTTAAAAGTTCACTGGGTTTGAGAAACTGTATCTAGGGTCACCATGCTTGTTTGATACAAGAGCCTGGCAAAACAAATTTTAGTCTGGTTCACTTTTAACCTTCCTGAGATTTATAGTTTTTTTCTTTGTCCCTCTTCCTTCTCTCACTCTTTTTTTTCTCTTTCCTCCTTCCTTTTTTTATTCTTCCTGGCAGTGCCCTGCTAACTTCCTGGGCATAACTTCAATACTCTATAATAGTGAGACCTGGTGCAAGCAGCCTTAATCTGCACACACTCTCACAGTCTCTGGCCCACAAGGCACTCTTCTCTAACCTTTGTCTTGACCCTGCTTTCCTTGCTGGCTCCATTTGTCCATCTGTTCAGGGAAAGGGTGAAAGGTCTCTGGGTGGGGCCTTCCCCACTGCATAAGAAGTCTCCCAGTAGTACAAGGGCATTGGGGAAAACCAAAACAGAAAAAAAAAAAATAGATGCACAGAAGGAAAGCCACTGCCAAAATTTTGTTATTGAATCCCTTCAGATTTATTTAGAGCATCTTGCTTTGCGTATAACTTCGAAACCAAACAAACCCCTCGTCCTGCCTGTGGAGGCCAGCTTGACTTTGCAGTGGAAACTAAATCTGTGCTTCTCTGAGATGCCAAAATATCTGGACAAAAACTGAGAAGCCATGTCAATAAACAAATATGTGAAGCTTATTACCCAAGTCCACCCTGTGCCCTAGTGTTAATGAGAGGAGAACAGTGGGGTACTTCTCTTCAATATGGTTAAAGAGATTGTTAAAATTATCCAGACTAAAATGTCTGCCTACCTTTATGTGCATGCTGACCATTCTCCCATGATTTTTCTACCTAACCCTTCTGTTACCTCTATCACTAGCTTTTCCCTTTCGTCCATCCACCCAATCACCGAGTTCTTATCTACCCCTACCTCTCTATCTACACCCCTACATCTCTATTCCTGATTTTATATCTTTATGTAGCCATGGAAAAAGAGACAATTTATTTTCTTATTAATTTCCTCCCTCAAGAATCTTAACTTAATGAGAAACAACAACTTGGGTTTATTCACTGCTATATCTGTGGTCCAAGAAACAAGTTCCGTCTATAAATAACACTCAGTGGATTAATTTTTTTCCAGTAAATAATGAGAGAACACAATTCACAAGAAAAGCCAGAAAGTCTTGACAAATAAAGATAATGTCAGTTACATCATGAAGAATGGCTAAAAGTTGAATGGAAATGAGGAAGAGAAGTTTCCTGGTACAGCTTAAACTGGTGCAAGGCACCATGGCCATATACTCCAAATCTATCTAAAAGAATAAGTAGGACATATATTATTAGGGGAAGGTTTTTCCTCAATTCATAGATGGTAGAATCACCAAACATGACTTTCAAATAGTTCTTTTCTTTAACAGCTGTCATATAAGGAATAAATTCTCTCTCTCTCTCTCATATACATATGTATATGTATATATGTATATGTATATATATCTTTGTGTGTGTGTGTGTGTGCATGCATGGGTGTAAACTTGGACATATATGTATATGGAGGTCAGAATCAATGATGATATCTTTATTTATCTCCATCTTATTTCCTGAGGCAAGGTCTCTTGGTTGAACCTTCAACTCACTATTTCAGCTAGATTGGCCTGCCATCAAGCTCCCATGATCCTTCTGCCTCTGCCCCACCCCCAGGTATGCATACCACCATGCTCAATATTTTACAGGTGTGTGGGAGGTGTGAACACAGGATCTCATACTTGCACAGTAAGCATTTTATTGACTGAGGCTTCTCTCCAACTCCCATGATCTCATTATTCACAGAGTAATTAGAACTCAGACTTGCAGTTCAGAAGACAAGTTGCTCACTTTGCCACTGTTCTCCAGATTGTTCTTTGATCTCTTTTATCCTGTCTACTTTAAAACTAGGTTGTAATAATGCTCAATACATGTAACTTTCCTTCCTGTCCACAAAAATCAATTCCACATCTACCAATTAAGGAGAAATGGACTTGGCATAGAGATAGCCCAGTGGGTATGAGCACTGGCTACAAGCATGAAGAGCTGACTCTGAATCCCTAGCACCTACGTAAAAAACCATGCATGGTTGTCAATGCCTGTAACCCTTACAGGGGTGGGTGTGGGTTTCAAGATCCTGAGATCTTGCTGATCAACCGGACTATCTAAATGATAAGTTCTCAGCTCAGTCAGAGACCCTGCCTTGAGGGTAAAGCAGAGAACAATGAAGGAAGACATATGACATCTTGTTATAGCCTCATCATATATGTACATTGACATAGAGGAGGGGGCAGACATACAGACAGAGACACAGAGAGACAGAGATAGAGAGCGAGGCCATGACTCAGTAGCTCCGCTCCCACTTATTACACTGCTGTACATTCACTCTTGTTTATGACTAGAGATCTGAGACAAAGGGCTTTGGGCATAGTAGAGCAATGGGAAGTTAACTCTGAAGGTGGCTGATCACTGCTGGAGAAATACATGTGGTTATTAAAGAGCCAAAGTTAGATTCTAAAAATCAGTCATTTCTTATTTAAGGAATCTCCCAAATAAGGGACTCATATCATTTTCATTTTACAACACAAGGACTGCTCTGAGCTCTACATGTGCAATGTGTCTAGCTATGTACACGCAGGACTATTATAGACAATAATGACCTAGGTTCAGTTTGAGCTATCTTAAAAGATAAAAATAGCCACAAGTAATGAGGGTAACAACAAGCTATTGTTAGAAATCAAAAGGTTCAGTTAATCCTAAATTTGAGCTATATACGTATGGAATTAATCCACTGTCCTTGATATTTTGGAGCTCTAATTTTTTTTTATTAATTTTTGGTTTTTATATACAAACATTTTTGTTAGATTACGCTAATTATTGATGACACCTCCAAACATTTTGTTTCTCTCCTTTAGAGTTCTCTTTCCTGCCATCCCTTAAAGGTTTGTCTTTCCCCTCAGTTCTTCTTTCATGGTATGGTCTTCCTGCAAGCGTGAGGACTGGTAACTTAGAATGACTTGCAAATGGGCACTTAGTCAAAGTGCAGTCTCTCAAAGCAATTTCTTAGAAAGGTCCCCTCCCCCAACCCCAGCATGTGCCTTTGATAAAGTTGTGCATGTTGTCCCTAGATGAGTATCCTTCCGCACTCAGAAAGATTGTGCTGCAGGAAGCTTGTTTCTCCCACACCTGAGTCCCTTAAGTATTACACTTTTATGTCCCCTACACATTGTTAAGTGTCAAACTCTTCGTGACAGCTTTGTTACAAATGTCCCTCAGTGTTCTGGATCTCAACAAGAAGCTCCACTTACAACTCACTTTCCCAAGTCATCAGAGAGTCATTTATCTTCTCAGCCTCCACGTCCAATCCATCATCCACTCTTGCTGATTTTCACCTCCTAATTAAACAAGAGAGTGAAATTTATCAGATTTGTGTTTCTTACAGTTCTGGAGTGTTTCTCAATCACTTGCCTCCTCTTCATCACTGCCATCTGTTAATGAAGGTCAGATCTACCCATCTCCCTTCAGGCCACCCCAGGGCTATTGCAATTAGAAATTAATTCACGTGTGTCTATCTCACTTTTTTTTATGGCATTCTTTCTTTATCCTGAATGTCAGAGGAGTTATTCCATACTTTAACATACTCAAAGATTCTCCGATGTTTCTATATATGGTTTCCCAAGTATAGCTCACAAAATGTATCATGCAAGATGGTCTGTGTCATCATCTGTGTTCAAATTCATTTAGAAAAGTATTCATGTTGCATTCCCTGCTTACAGAATCATAAAGATCTGAGGCATAATGCAGGTCCCCAAAAGACTTGAAGTGAAGAAATCTGTTTAATGTTTTTGCATTAGACTGGCTGATCCTGTCATCTTCAAATTCATATATTTAAAGTTTAATCCCAGTTAGATGACATTTGAAGATGGGGGCTTTGTTATTATGTTATAGGGATGGAATCCACATGAATGAGATTAATGCTATTAAAAGAGAGCTGATGTGGAAGTGTAACTCCAGCTATTTGGAAGGCTGAGAGAAAAGGTAACATATCTGTAGCCTGGCTACGGATTATATTAAAATCTAATATGGACAATGCAACATAAAAAGTAAAATTAGGGCTGGGGATATATTATAGAAATGGAATGTTTCCTTTGTATATTTGATGCCCTAATATCAATCTGCAGAGGAAGAGAGATGAAGAGAAAGAGAAAGACAGACAGATGGAAAAAAGAAAGATAGAAACAAAGAAAAAGAGTGACAGAGGGACACAGAAAGAGACCGAGAGACAAAGAGAGACAGAATAAGGAGACTTTTTTTTACTATGTTAATGTATATCAAGAAGTCTACTGTCTACAACCAAGAGGAAAGCCCCCACCAAGCCCAATCACCCTGAGCCCTTGACGTCAGATCTCAACCTATACAATGGTGAGAGGTAAGTTTCTATTGTTTATGAGATACCCTACCTTCATCATTTTATTAAGAAAGCTCAAACTGCCTGAGACATTTGAATAATCAAGCATGTTTTATATACATTTAACTAATGATTCTTATTTCTTATGTGACAGTCATTAACAACTAGTGGAACAAAATTTGAACATGTGGGCCTCTGGCAATCTGCTCATTCAAGGGCAGGAAAGGGCAGACTGATCCAGTCTACTGCTCCTTAAATACATTCCTTCCTCCTCACCCTCCTTTTGCATTCTGGGAATCCTGGTTGACTTGCTGTTCCTCACAGACAGCATGTCCCTTCTCACTTACTGCTGGCATGCTGCTGTTTTTACCTGAAGTGCCCTATTCTAACCCCACCCCTACTTCCACCTCTCCTGGACTACTCATTTTCAAAATACATCTTAAGTTTCATCTCCTCAAGGAAACTCTGACCAGTCTAATCTGGCTGTGGTTTTTCTCAAAATGTCCTCATAGCAGGCACTGCCTTTTAACTAAAGCCAACTTATATCTCTCATTTAAGCACACCTCTCAGATAGTACAAAATGAGTACCTAGTCAAGTAAACTGATATCAGCAAACTGTAAAATGAATGGTAGTAAAGTCTTTTGAAATGTATAAAATGTCATAATTCCTCAATATTTCAAAAATATATTTGGAAAATTTTCTTTTATAAAGAATAGTATGTATTTTCCATCCTATATAAATAAAGAATGCTTACTTGTTAATGTCATTACTTGGTTTTTATGTACTTTTTCTTTCTCATTTGCATTTGCATATTTCAAATATCATATCAGATTTTTAAATATTTATTCTCTCCTAAGAATGAGGAAGAAAGGACGTGAAATATTCACCACAGCAACTTTCTACTGTACAAATTAGCACACCATTTTAGGTCCTGGAATCTGACTAGCCCTGAAAATTAGTGTTAGGATATTGAACCCATCTTTGCCAGATTTTATTTAATCCACAGCTGCTCTTCATTTCATTTGCTTTCAAACTATCAAACCTGTTTGGGCTATGAAACAGGTCTGAGCCAATTCTACTGTTTAGCTGCTTATAAAGAATGACAGCTTAGGTAAAATTACCTTACGTCACATGTGTCTGCTAACTGTCAACTCACTTACATTCAGAAGATAAGTTACCAAGAGCCAGCAGTAATCATTAATAAGTGTGAAATAATCAACTTATTTATGGGTAGATACTGTGCCTGTAGATATCATGTACAATAAAAGCTTGAGCTGAGTATTTATTTACTCTTTCACTCACTCAACAAATGCATGCTGAGGATCCACTATGTTCTGGGACTCTGCAGTCCCAAAGACTATCATAGTATAATAATAAATACAGCAATGCTACAAACAATGGCTACTTGTATACACACTGTTTGACATGCCATACTAAGCCATGTGTCTCAGATCATCTCCTTTATAAAAAACTCATATATATGCTGCTGTTCCATATTAAGATGCCAACACTTAGACACACTGATTAATCATGCAAGGTCAGAGCTGGCAAGCAGCAAAGCCACAGTTTGAATCCAGAGTCCCTAGAACTCCTATGTTCTGTTCCCTAGCATTACTGATACCATTGCTCCTGTACACGGTATCGCTTCCCCCAGTCCTGCTCTCTCCTGGACACGTACTGTCCTCCTGAAAAATGAACAGTGTCAAACAGAAATCACTTCAAGGGTTTTCAGGTAACAAAGGCTAATGAAATCAAATTAAAATGTTAGGTTTTAAATCAGACCACTTTTGAGCATATGGTGATGTTAGTGTTTGATGAAAATTAACTGATGGTAGTTAATGACAAACTATAGTTAATGTGGTTGCACTGTATGACCTTTGAGGTACCTTCCAAGCAAGAGAGTCTGTGATTAAAGAAGTGGCCGAATCTAGTTGCTCCTATGCTCCTAGTTTCTATTGCTAGACTGTCTCTTGAAAAATAATCACATTTTGTTCAGGCTATTTTCATAGTAATAAAGCGGGCTAAATAAGACACTTAAAAAGAGGTGACTCACAAAAGAGTGGCTTGGGAGGGGCGTGCCAATCCTAACTGGATTTCATGTCAATAAAGAACTGAAGATTAAAAATACACAGCTGATACATCACTTGGCATAATGGAAAGACCACAAAAGGGAAAGTTTTAATTTATCTAATTTTATAACTCATAAGCTCTCCCAAAAGGCTCATCTATACTTTTCTAAACTCAATGTATCAAAAACTCTTTCAGAAGATTGTGGTCAGATCGGTTTGTAGGAATTTGATTGGTACAGAAAATTATAGTTGATCTTGAATATATTAAAAAGGTAATTCTTGGTCCGGGTAGTGGTGGCACACACATTTAATCCCAGCACTTGGCAGGCAGAGGCAGGTGGATTTCTGAGTTCACGGCCAACCTGGTCTACAAAGTGAGTTCCAGGACAGTCAGGGCTATACAGAGAAACCTTGTCTCAAAAAACTCAAATAAATAAATAAATAAATAAATAAATAAATAAATAAATAAATAAATAAAACTAAATAAAGGTAGTTCTTGGACTTCATGCAAATTCTTTTTCTTCTGTAGCCTCAACCCCCACACCTCTCCTGCTTAGATGTATCATCTGCTCGTATCCCATAGTCAAGAATGCTTGGGCAGTGCTCCTCCTAGCTAACTTATTAGGATGGTTTCCTGGGTTACAGAATAGTCCCAACCAAATGCCACTCCTTGCTAAGAGAAAGCAGTCTCCATTGTAATTAACAATAAAACATAACAAAACAAAAACTAGATAGTACTCTAAGTTTTTTGACCATATTCACCAGATCTTTGACTTTATTTGCATTTCCATGAACTTAGAGTTATTACAAATCCTATACTGGGATTAAGTTTTGTTTAAAATACTGATCAGTGGGATGGAATCATTCTAGAAGCCCCCAAGTCTGAGTTGCTATAACATGCCATGAGTTAAACTCCATTTATGCACAAAACCTTTCATTTTGGGCTTTATGGCAAGGATTGACATATTATGTACCAATTCATATCCTTAATGTATCTTTCCTCTGTTAGAAACAATATCTTCACAGGAATTTTGGAGCTGGGTCAACCAATGATCTAAATTATATTTAAACAGGGTCCTGATGTTTTTTTTAAAGGAGCATTAGTAGTAAACCAAACAAAATGCTTACATAAGCCAGGAAAGGTTGTAGCAACAATATGATCATGCTATAATTATTGCCATTTAAGAAAAATAGAGTTTGTATGAACAGAAACAGAGAGTTGACCAACTGTTTAGGCTTCAGATGGAAGCACTCCAATGAAAATCTGCCTGGTGATTAAAGTGCCGACCTTGAGAAACACAAATCTCGCTCCAGAGCCTACCTCTGTCACTCACTGAGTGACCTTGGCCATGTTACAGAGCTCTTTCTTTCCACAAGTCTACCTAATAGAACTACAAAGTGGTTTCGATGTGCTAATGTATTTAGACGTTCTTATTCCCCTGCTTGGCACACAAGAATCACTCCATAACCCTATGCTGGGTTTTATTCAATCAAACAGCTATTGAAAGTCTACAATTGTCAGAGACAGAAACGTGTAAAGCAATAATCAAGAAAAATGACACATTGTTGAGAAATGGTTTTGTTTCTTTTTGGAAAAAAAGTTTTTAAGTTTTGTGTTTTTGTGTGCTCTTAGATATTTGGGGGATATATACTATTTTCTTTGATAGCTTGCATGCATCCTGTCAAGATGAAATGTATATCTAAATGTCTTTAAGTGACATTTAAGATATAATAGTTAATTCGTATTGGCTCATTTACCTCTTCCACAGATTAGTTCTAAAAACATATGACATACATACTGGAACAGTAATGAAGTTAAGGCTACCAGAGTCACATATTGTTATTTATGAGCTTTGTGACTACTGAGATCCTATCATGGACATCTGAAGGGAACAAGAAGATTAGAGGCAGCTCTGAAAACAGCACCTTTGGAAACCAATGTGTCTCTGCAATGAGAAACCTTTGCTCAAGCACATGCTTTAGTTTTCGGTGTCTGTAGAAATCAAGAGGCAGGATCTCCTTGGGACTCTGCTTCTGGTCTATGCTCATGTAGGAACTTTATCTCTGGGGCAGCACATGCAAAGACTTATGATTCACTTAGAAAAGAAAAACCTCTGTATGTGCATGTATAGGATACAGAATGTGCTGAATCATAGATACACACATATATAATTATATTTATTATTTAAATTTAATATATTATGTATTTTATATTTACATTATATAGAAAATATAATATAAATTTAAATATATTTAATTATATATACATATACATTATGTTTTCAGAGATTCCTCTAATCCTCTTGTTCTCTTCAGATGTCCATGATAGAATCTCAGTAGTCACAAGGCTCATAAATAACAGATGGCTCAGTGGGTAAGAGCACCTACTGCTCTTCTGAAGGTCCTGAGTTCAAATCCCAGTAATCACATGGTGGCTCACAACCACCTGTAATGAGATCTGACACCCTCTTCTGGTGTGTCTGAATATAGCTACAGTGTACTTATTTATAGTAATATTTATAATAATAAATAAGTCCTTGGGCCTGAGCAATCGGAGCCAACAGGAGCAAGCAGAAGTCCTAAAAGTCAATTCCCAACAACCAGATGAAGGCTCACAACTATTTGTACAGCTACAGTGTATACTCATATACATAAAATAAATAAATCTTTTTCAAAAAAAATGGTATAATAACAATGTGTGACTCTGGTAGCCTTAACTTCATTACTGTTCCAGTATGTATGTCATATGCTTTCAGAACCGACTTGTAGAAGAGGTAAATGAGCCAATACAAATTAACTATTATATCCTAAATGTCACTTAAAGACATGTAGATGGACATTTCATCCTGACAGGATGCATGCAAGCTATCAAAGAAAACAGCATGTATTATTAAGTATATATATAGATAGACAGATAAATATATTTAATTATATATACATAGTATACCCTGTGGCTGCTGGGAACCAAATATGTTCTGCCTGAGCAGACATTACTCTTAATTCCTGAGCCATCTTCCAGGCCCCAATAAATACAAATTCTGCCACAGAGGTGCTACCTCTTTTGCTAATGAGGATCCTTGAGGTAGGTACTCTGAGCCCTATATTTTGATGCAGTCCGTCTGGCAGATATAACCCACTACTCTTGGGATTTTCAGTAGTAAGTGAATGGTATGATAACATCCTCACCTTGAACATCCATTACATGGTTCAAATAAAATGAAACTTCTGACAATGTTGTATTGTATTTGGCTCATGGATTTGATCACAAAGGAATTTCAGAGGACATTTTCTTACACTTTGAGTTGTGAATCCAGTTTCTTTTTTGACTTTGAATAAAACTCTTCTTTCATTTTCATGCCATGGATAAAACCCATTCAGCCTCATGAAATGCCTTAAGACTGTTAAACTCAGCATGAAGTTAAATAAAGAGACTTTGGGGGCATATATGTTTTTAACATTGTTTATTTAAATTACTTTTGACAACTCTGAGATTCCACCTCACACCAGTCAGATTGGCTGGAATAAAAAACTCAGGTGACAGCAGATGCTGGAGAGGTTGTGGAGAAAGAGGAACACTACTTCACTGCTGGTTGGATTGCAAGCTGGTACAACCACTCTGGAAATCAGTTTGGCGGTTCCTCCGGAAATTGGACATAGTTCTACCGAAGGACCCAGCTATACCACTCCTGGGAATATACCCTAAAGATGTTACAACATGTAATAAGGACACATGCTCCACCATGTTCATAGCAGCCTTATTTATAATAGCCAGAAACTGGAAACAACCCAGATGTCCCTCAACAGAGGAATGGATACAGAAACTATGGTACATCTACACAATGGAGTACTACTCAGCTATCAAAAACAATGAATTTATGAAATTCTTAGGGAAATGGATGGATCTGGAGAATATCATCCTGAGTGAGGTAACCCAATCACAAAAGAACACACATGGTATGCACTCTCTGATAAGTGGTTATTAGCCCAGAAGTTCGGAATACACAAAGTACAACCCGCAAACCTCCAGAAACTCAAGAAAAAGGAAGATATTTCATTCCTTCTTAAAAGGGGGAACGAAATACCCATGCAAGGAGTTACAGAGACTAACTATGGAGCAGAGACTGAAGGAAGGGCACTCCAGCCTGATACAGCTGTCTCCTGAGAGGCTCTGACAGTGCCTGACTAATACAGAAGTAGAGGCTCACAGCCATCCATTGAACTGAGTATAGGATCCCCAATGAAGGAGTTAGAGAAAGAACCAATGGAGTTGAAGGTCTTGCAGCCTCTTGGGACGAACATCAATATGGACTGACCAATGCCCTCAGAGCTCCCAGAGATTCATCCACCAACCAAGGAGTACACATGGTGGGACTGATTGTTCTAGCAGCATTTGTATAGTGGAGGAATGCAAAGGTGGTCATCAATGGGAGGAGAGGCTCTTGGCATTGTGGGGGTTCTGTGCCCCAGTGTAGGGGAAGGATAGGGCAGATGGGTGGGAGAGGGTGGGGTGGCAGGTATGGGGAGGGGGGAGGCGGCAGGGGTTCGTTCTTGTTGTTTTTGTTTGTTCATTAAAAAAATAATAATAAAAAAATAACTTTTGAGACAGAACAGGGAAATCTATGTTCAACAGTTAGAGTGGCTATTGTTCTCTGTTCTTATAAATGAACAATAAGAAAACAATCTCTCCCAACCCTACATTTCTCATTCACAAAATAGTGTCCTTAAACAGAAATGAACACCAATACATTCCACTTTGTAGGCAGTATGTGTCTTTTTTATCCCTCAGATAATAATTGCCTTTTAATTATCTGAAGAATATAAAACCAATTTTTATTTAAAAATTAGTGTGAGTATATACACGGAAAGAGTGTACTGTGAATGAACATTTGAGCTGAGATTTAGAAGGCTGCTTTACAGTTTGGGGAACTAAGTGTGAATAAACATGGCTAGGTGGAGTAATTATACAAAATAGGTGTAAATTAATGATGAAGATTTTACAATCAGACTTATATAGCTTTAAATCCTAGGCTCATGACAGTGCCAGGGATAGATTATTATGAAATCTTTTGGGCCAGTCTTTATTGTCAAAAGAAAGCACATACTGATTGCACTGCTATAGACTGGGAACTGGTTCATTAAACACCTTCAAATATCCCCTGTGTTCTGATCCTGTCTATAAGTGTTTCTGCTGAGAATAAGAAATTCTGAGTTCTTAAAAGGGGGAACAAAATAAGAAATTCCTTCTTAAAAGGGGGAACAAAATACCCATGGAAGGAGTTGCAGAGACTAACTATGGAGCAGAGACTGAAGGAAGGACAAGCCAGAGACTGTTTGACCTGGGAATCCTTCCTGTATTCAGTCATCAAATCCAGACACTATTGTGGATACCAGCAAGTGCTGGCTGACAGGAACCTGATATAACTATCTCCTGAGAGGCTCTGACAGTACCTTACTAATACAGAAGTAGAGGCCCACAGCCATCCATTGGACTGAGTACAGGGTCCCCAATGAAGGAGCTAGAGAAAGGACCCAAGAATCTGAAGGGTTTGTAGCCCCTTAGGGAGAACAACAATATGAACTAACTAATACCCTCAGAGCTCCCAGGGACTAAACGACCAACCAAAGAGTACACATGATGGGACTCATGGCTCCAGTAGCATATGTATAGCAGAGGATGGCCAAGTCAGTCATCAATGTGAGGAGAGTCCCTTGGCCCTGTGAAGGTTCTATGCCCCAGATGACTGCCAGGGCCAGTAAGCAGGAGAGGGTAGGGTGGTGAGCAGGGGGAGGGGGGAGGGAATAGGGGTTTGTTTTTGTTTTATTTTTATTTTATTTTATTTATTTTTTTCTTTTTTTCGGAGGAGAAACTGGGAAAGGAGATATCATATGACATGTAAATAAAGCAAATATCTAATAAAAATAAATTTAAAAAAAAAAAAGAAATTCTGAGTTCAGCAGAAACACCCATGACTTCAACAGACAGAGATGCCTCTTGGAAATACATACTTCTCAATGATTATCAGCTTGCACTTTAGGGTCTAACATTTATATGCAAATTCCAGGTCAGCCATTCTGAGAAATGTAACTAACTAGATGATATGAGGTTTATGAAAGAAAGTGCAGCACAGCCTCTAGTATGTAGCCACTTAATAAATGATAGTCTTTTTAGCACACTTATACTCTTCAAGTTTGAAACAGTCAATGGAATGAAAAGGCATGTCAATCTATATTTCTGGAGAAACGAATGCAAAAACGAATATTCCTTGGTTGTTGAACTGCACCCAGACTCTCAACGTCTTCTGGGAGTGAGGCAGGTCCTGGGATCCCACAGCTTCCTATGGAAGGCATGTCATTTTCAAAGCTGTCTTTCTTGACATGTAAACAATGCCCAGTAAACCTCTTGTGTTCTTTTTATGGAAGCAGCTAGCAGTTAGGGGTTGTACATGTTTTTTTTTTTTTTTTT
>JADRCC010548883.1:0-14420 GCA_019843855.1 Hylomyscus alleni
TTTTTTTTAAATCAATTTACTTTTTAAATAATTCATTTATTTTTTATTTCATATACAATACTGTTTTGCTTGCATGTATGTCTGCATGAAGGTGTTAGATTCTCTGAAACTGGAGTTGCAGACAGTTGTGAACTGCCATGTGCTTGCTGGGAGTTGAACCCTTGTCCTCTGGAAGAGCAGCCAGTATTCTTAACTGCTGAGCCCTCTCTCCAGCAATACAGGTTTTTAAAGGCTTATTTTGGATAAATTTCTTAAAGCAGACATGAAAAAGAAAATCTGAAACAATATGTATTATTAGTTTCCCAGAACCATAAACTGGGTGACTTAAAGCAATGAACTATGTTTTCTGCACTTGCTAGGGTATGATACCAGATGTCAACAGGGAGGAGCTGGTTTTCTCAGGGAGAACATGCCTGGTCCTCCCTCCATCCTGGCCGTCGTTGGCCTTCTTTGGCTTATGGAGGTCACCTTTCCTTTTCCTTCCTCTTCACAGAGCGTTCCTTCCTATACCATGCACATGCCTTTTCTTCTTACAAAACCAATAATCATTAAAATTAGGGCATACTTAGTATGACTACATCCACACTTGGATGACAACTTTTTTCTCATAAGGTCTCATCCAGGATTATCAAAAGTAAGGACTTAAATTTAAATCCCTCTGGGGGATATGCACTCAAGCCAGCACCTATGTGGACTTATCAGCTATTCAACACACTATCATGTACCATGTAAAATTTTGTGGCATCCAAATAAATATCTTCTTGTTAGATGATTTTACAGCTATTGGGGCAGACAACCAATTTCAAATCAATGTTTAAACAGCACCATTGGAACAATGAAGAATTTCATGTCTTACTTGGGAAAAGCATGTAACTTTTCAAGTCATAGAATGAAGTTCCAACCCTAGGAAGAGACCCTGGTCATTTTATCTTGATTTCAGTGAATATTCTAATTAGAACCAACCCTTATAATTACTTTCATATTAATTGCATTATAAGGTGAGTGTTCTTCTGGCTGGGTTTTATCTCTGCTATAAATTGCATTGTTACTTCCTATCATGCCCCTTCTATTATCAATTATGGGAGACACTTCCCAGACAGCACTTGGGGCCATGAGTAATTGAAGATACACCTGATAAATGGGGAGAATTTTCCCCTTCCCTTTAAAGGCTAGGACTCTATTGCCCATGGAAACAGTGATAGAAGATACACCTTTAATTAATTCTTGGAGTTTCAGGAATAGGGGGTAAAAAACTATGGAAAATACAAAGGAATTTGCAATATTTGAATTCCTGGCTCACTTTCAGCTTCTCTACCACCTCAATTTCTTGCAACAAAGAGAGAAATTTTGACTACTGTAAAGCTAGTTTCTCCCTAAGTGATAGTCACTCATTGATAGCTGTATTCCCTGTGAAAACGAAGATGTTGACATCTCAGAGCATCAGATCTAAGATGCTCTCAGAGATCTAGCCGGCTTCACTTTCATTTTTTTTTTTATCACGGTCTGACCTCAGCCAGATCATCTTGCCTACAGGCACCAAATCGCCTTTCTTCTAAGTCCTTTTAGTATACACTAGTATGGGGTAAAGATGGTGAAATAGCACATGCCATCCAAGACACACACACTACATGGATGAAGGGAACATCTTTGCAGTTGCCATGACTGAGATGACCGCTGGCAAAAATGTCAAGAATACAAGTCATCATTCCAGCCTGCTAGAAACCTCAGAGCGCATCCCCAGTCACCTTATTAATGGAGATACATTGTGTGCTGGAGACTTCCTGTCAAACTCTGTTAAGTAAATAAAGGAGAAGTGAAATATCAGAAACAGAGCTCAGGAGTGGTCCCAGGGCTTTCCCTGCAAAGAGGAAAGCCAGCTGTGTACTGTACTAATTTGAAGCAAAATGAAAATGTATGTTTCTCATCTTTTTGGAATAAAATTTTCAAACACAGGTTGAATATTGGCTTCAGAAAAGACTCTTTCCCCCCCATCATTTGAAAGAGATATTTAGTGGGTTTGGTGTTTGTGTGACAAATGGTGCCAGGCCCTGACAGAAGACGAATGTCTGGTTGAGTCCTGTGCCTCTAAATTGAACTCAAACCACTGAGGAATGCTTGAATCATCTTGCTAGGTTAGTCAGAACGTGTCAAGATCAGAAGAGACTAGAATTTTTTATAGCTGGACGTTCACATTTGCAACTATCAACTCTCGAGGCTGAACCTAAGAAGTTGAGTGTGGGAGAGCAGAGCCATCCAGCTCTGAGGTCCTATAGCTTCAGCATAGATCTCAGGTGAACTCCACATGACCCTAAGATACCCATATGTAATGGCTATTCCATCCAGAGGCCTGAGTCTCAACTGTCACTGCATCCCCACCCCTCCACAGAGACGAGAACAGAACCATTTGCCTGTCACAACTTGGAAATTGCTTTAAAACTCTTGTGGGTAAAGTCCCAGAGACCCACAATCCACTCTACAGTACACATGGTAACCTCATAGGAACCTTGAGCCCCAAACACCAGCAGTAGTAAATTCCGGAAGCACATCTATACAGCAACAATTCTTCCTTGTGCATGTGTCATCCAATCACCTGGGAAGCTAAGAAATCTCACAGAGGCCCAGGCTGGGTTATGGGAAGTTCTGAAGAAGACTCCAGGTAGATCTCACTAGTCTCAGAACCCCTGCTACAAGAATCTGTATTTGGACTGGGCGGTGGTGGTGTACACCTTTAATCCCAGCACTTGGGAGGCAGAGGCAGGTGGATTTCTGAATTCAAGGCCAGCCTGGTCTACAGCGTGAGTTCCAGGACAGTCAGGGTTACACAGAGAAACCCTGACTCGAAAAACCAAAAAGAAAAAAGAAAAAAAAAAAAAAAAAGAAGAAGAATCTGCGTTTGGAATTTGCATAGGAATGTCCTTTTTAACTCACTCAATCTCCTGGCACAATGGAGAAATAAATCCTAGAACAATCATTATTAATCATTATTCTGATAGAGTAGTACTTGTCCCAGAGTCCTCAGGCTGCAAAGTTGATGTTAAGGATGTGGAACTTCATATAGATATAAGCATCACTCAGGGAACAGAAAAAAACACGACGGATACATACAAATATATGAGTCTTTCTACATCACATAATGACCTGATTAATAATTCATACATTCGTTTAAAAGAATTACTCATTGAGGACTTTTCTTTTTTAATAGACTATTTGAACACTAAGGAATCCTGCTCTCCTACATACATGGAATGTTCTGATGTTTTACAAGGGATCCTAAGGTTAGAAAAGGATCAGAAAACCATGCCTCCAAAATTTCCTCGTGATTTCCTTTTCTGTATCAGTGTCAACACTCCTAGATGCCTCTGTGAGGGCCGGGATTCCATAATTAATGATATTAATAATATCATTAAATAATACTCAAATAAATTACCCGGAGACCATGTCCTCCAGCATTGATTTCCTTGGCCTAGACCCGTGGCCCTGCATTTGTGGAAGGCTCCTGGGCAACACAGGTAGAGTAGATCCAAACAGGTCAGTTTCGTCAAGAGCCATGCTATCACCTAACCGAAATACATACAGCATGGAAGTGATGAGATCCCAAGACAACAGGGGAAAAAAGCCCAAACCACAAAAATCTATCAACTTTCATTTAGTCGGTAACATCATTATAGGACCATCCTTCTAAATAAACAAAATTTTTCTAAAGAGGGGTTTGCAACAGTGGAAGAAACTTCACAAGAGATATCACACAGAGCACATCTTAGTCCCTGAGGCTAAAAGCCTAAGTATGTTAGGGACACTAACATACACACAGGGAAAACAAGCTGCTTCCCATGCTGAAGTCAAGATCAAGTTGACTGTCTGCTTGCGCTCTGTGGGCCAAAGAGGGAATCTTGTGAGAACCATCGAGAGGAGACGGAAAAGCAGCTGCCTCAGGATTTTACAGTGCTTCCACCTGACTGGGCAGAGCCAACAAGATCAGTTGACGGTCAGAGATCTCAACCTTTGGTACCACCTTGGTGGAGATTATGATGTGGGCATGTGTGTGGTGGGGGGGGACATGAACATTCAGACTATAGTGGAAGGTCCCGTCTCCCAGCACACCTCACATAGTCTTAGGTGCTGGAGGCTTTCTTCCCCTGGACCTGCTAGGGAGCAAGATCAGCAACCTCAGGGCATGCAGATGGGACCATTAGAACACGTTCCAGTCTCCGTGTCACTTCTCTTTGTAATTAATGAGTGGTCTCTACTTTCCTACACCTATTTGGGGTACGCTAGAAACCGTGACATCACATTAGATGAAGGCTAACAGGTTCTAAGAGGCACGCGTACATAACTGCAAACCTGCGTATAAGATAACCAGAGGGGGTCCCCAGAACAATTGATGGGCTTGTGTTCTTGTGGTAGAGACGGGCTATGTGAGAGGAAAAAGCAGGCAGATGACAGGCTCTCGGTGTGGGTTTGCCAATTAGCACCAATTGAATCAGAACATGCTGGCCTACTTGGCATCTTCTCCCCACATCTAGATTCAGGACTCGAGTCTGGCCAGGGAAACAGCTTCAGGCCTGTATGAAAGTGAGTGGTGAATTACCACACACATGTGGACTGCCCTGACAGCTACGCTTGGAAATACTGAACTTGGGAGGTTGTGCAGCTCATGTCTCCTCTCCACGAGTCAGACAGGGAATAAACCCTTAGATAGCTGGCGACCGCCTCCACTTCCTTGAGCTGGGGCAAAGCTGCAGTGTGGGTTGCCAGATCTCTGAATGGAAGGCAGCAGTATGGATTCTACCCCCCTCCCTGTGTCTGTCTCTGTCTGTCTGTCTGTCTCTGTCTATTTCTGTCTCTGTCTCTGTCTGTCTGTCTGTCTCTGTCTCTCTGTATGTGTGTATAGACATTTTTCTAATTTTTTTTCAGCATTAAAAAGAAAGTAGCCTCCATCATAGAAAACAATAAAGACAGCCTTCAGGAGGACTGGGTCTTTCGAGCTGGGGCCTGCAGTCTTTGACCCTCAAAGCTAAGTTCCCAAGCTACCCACCAATTCCAGCAGCTGGGAACCTGTTTTCACTTTTTATTTTCTTTCCTTTATCTTTTTTTTCTCCTCCCCCTCCCTCCTCCTTCCCATCCCTCCTCTTTTCTCCTCCTCCCTGCCAAAGGTCTTCCTCTGTAGTCAGGCTGGCTTGGAACTGGAGCCTAGGTTTGGCTCCTATCTCACTATCAGGAGTGATAGGATTACAGGTGTGAGCCACCACAGCCAGGAACTTGTTAGAAATGCCAATTGTTCACTCAGCCTCCTGCCTACCGAGTCTGAAGCCCAGGAGGTGGGGCCTGCAGTCTGAGTTAACAGGCCTCACCTGAGGCTGTAAACTTCCTGGCTGGGCAGGACCTTCCTACAGTGGGGCTGGTGTGTCAGTTTACTTAATGCTGGAATCCCAGACCTCCCTTCAGACTGAAGACCTGAGGGACTGCCCTGCTCCTGCCCTTTTTTGATGTTCTTATTTTCTGTCATAGATCAGTCCTAGAGGCCTTGTAAGGTCAAGGCCCCTCTTTGGTGTCAATATGTTCAATCAAAACCTCTGGGACCAAATGAATCCGATCTGACCATCACCTTTCATCTGCTGACACAAGAGCAAACTCCTGGTAGTAAAACTAAATGGGGGTCTTTCCAATACAGTGCTTTGACTCCGAAGTCCCCTCTTCACTCACATCACAGTCGGGCCCCAGCTCTTAGAAAAGACACTGTTACAGCTGACAAACCACACTCCATACATAACTCTGTGGTTCTTCAGCTTCCGTCTGAACAGAGCTTGCCAATGAAAGACAGCGTGGTAACTCTACCAGGAGAAACACCCTTGTTGACAGACACCCTGTTAACCAATGGATCCCAGCTAATGCCACCAGAAACTGGAGACATCTTAAGTTATGAGAGAGAATACCAGAGCCAGCACACCATCACTACTGTGATACTCTTGCTAAAAAGCTGGGCTACTACACAGGCCTCAGCTCACTGGTAGTCACTGCACAAGTCCAAACTGAGGGACCCCTCCAGATGTACTGGTCTGACATCTTATCTTCAAAGACACTGGAGTGTCAAAGGAAGTCAAAAGTCAGAAAGTGTCAAAAGTCAAGGGAAGGGAGAAGTAGCTGAGAGCTTATGTACCCATCTATAGGCAGGAGGCAGAGACAGCAAGAGTGCACACAAGTGTGTGTATGGTATGTGTGTGTGTGTGTGTGTGTGTGTGTGTGTGTGTGGAGAGAGAGAGAGAGAAACATTCAAACTTATCCCTAAGAAAACATCTTTAACAAAGCCACCCCCCCCACCCAATCCTTCCTAAACAATCCACCAGCTAGGTACCAAACATTCAAATATATGACCCTATAGGGGCCATTCTCATTCCAATCATTACAGATATCTACTCCCTGTTACCCCAAATGTAGCCCGTTGGGGTGCTGTGTTCATTTTTGATACTTTTGCAAAGTCCCGGCTCATAGCAAATGTGCAGTAAACTTCATTTACTGTCTGGCCAGTGCCTGGAAAGATTCACTGTTTTGAAATAAAAATGTCATTAAGTTCATTTCTCTAGGGGAAGCTCAGCACTTTGTCAACACAAAGGACTTCTCTTCTCAGGCTGGACTGGAAATTTAAAACACATGATATTTAGAATACAAGCAGGAAGCTTCAATCTTAAGAAAGCTTCCATTGCAGCCTCCAAATGTCTTTAAATAAAGCACATTAAGGGCTGGAGAGATGGCTCAGTCAGCATAGTGCACACCAAACAGGAAGGAGGACCTGAGTTCAGATCCCAGCAGCCATATAGAAAACTTGAGCGTGGTTGTTCTTCTCATCCATAACCTTACCACAAGGGGTTGGGCAGAGACAAGGAGCTGTGCAGAGCTGGTTAGACAGCCAGATTAGACAAGTGAGCAGCAGGTCAAGACTCAAAAGGTCAGAAGGAGAGAGTGAAGAAGATGCTCCGCATTGACTTCCAGCCTCCACCGTCATGTGCTTATGTGCGTGCATACTCTCACACACATGTACACGCATGCATCACACAAACAGAATAAAGAAACCAGTAGTTCTGAGAGTGTGCACCTTTCGAGTGCCCCTTTCCTCAGCTCAGTCTTCTTATACAGTGAATACAGAACCTGAAGGAATGTAGCCTCCAGGAGCTCAGTCAGCAGGGTTTCAGACCTCCTGGGGTACTAATTAGAAGCAGTTCTCGATAAAAGGACAGACAACACTCACGCCTGCTGACGAGTCAGAAAGACTCGTCTTTAGAAGACAGCCTGTAAAAAACAAAAAACAAAACAAAACAAAAAAAAAACAAACTACCCTCCTTTGGATAAAAATGAAGAGAATGGGGCTGGAGCTATGCAGGCGGAGTGGAAGGACTCTCTAAAACACCTGTATACCCTTCCTCTGGGGCACTAATTGCATAATTGCATGTCCAATTGCATTTCCAAAGATTGCAATTTTCCATTTTGTGCCTTCAAACTATGCTTTGATGTAAAAAGAGACCGTCACTGGCACAGAGTGTACGTCTCTGTCTCTTTGTGGATGTACTTGCTCAGCCCAATTTTGGAAATATGGCCTTCGGTGGCTCATTTTTGTATGATTGGTATATAATGATGCTCATCAGTAGTTTATTGCTATGTAATCAAAACTACTCAAGATTTCAATGCTGCACTAATATTAACTTGAACCATTTACTATTTTAATGAAGTGAGTGTTGATATAAACATTTGCATATTTATTTGTCAATACAAACAGATTTGATGTTGGAGTAATAAGGTCATTAAAAGTAATCACATATTTACATTTTTAATCCCACTTCCCTCCACCCCTTGCTCTCATTCCTTTCCTCTTTACTGAACTCAGTAAATGAATGGGGGCAGTGGGTGGAGGGGTGGGAGTCAAAGGCCACCATGAACTTTTTTCCATGCTATTACCTATTAGCAGGTGACAACGTCATAGAGGAAGGTCACTTTGTTTAGGCTACTTCAGAGGTCACTGAGGTGAACTAAGATTTGTTTCAGAAGAACTGAAGGTAGGCTCCATTATTCTCAATAAAACCTACACAGAAGTAGAATAACACTGGCCTTCATGAAAGATAAACATCTCAAGCTGCCTGTGTGCCTGTCCTTTCCAGTTCCTGCATCATCTCACTGTCCTTGCTGTCAGTCAGCCCAGATGGAGGCTTAAGCTGACCTGACTTTGGGAGCCTGAGAGGAAGAAGGCATGGAGACTGGAGCAAAGAGAAAGCTAGAGCCTTTTCTAGAAGCCAAGATATTATTTGTGTCAAGTTGACAAGGGGTGGATTGTAGTGGCTATTCCTGGTTGTCAACTTGACTATATCTGAAATGAAGTATAATCCAGAATTAGAAGGCTCACCCTAATCTGGAGGCTGAGAGATACAAGTTTCCCACCTGAATCTTGGCATGGAGATCTGGTGGCATAGTGGCTATGAATCCCAGAGGATTAAGGTTGGAAGATCTACGAGTTCAAGCAAGGTCATCTGGAATTAGAGGTGTGGTGGCACACACCTTTAATCTGGGCCACAGCTTTTGCTGGAGATATATATAAGGAAGGTTCTCTCTCTCCCTGCTCCGCCTGCTTGCCTTGTGGGACTGAGCAACTGCTGGATCCTTGGACTTCCATTCACAGCTGCTGCCGACCGTGTTGGGAGTTGATTGTTGGGAGTTGGACTACAGACTGTAAGTCATCAATAAATTCCTTTACTACATAGAGACTACCATAAGTTCTGTGACTCTAGAGAACCCTGACTAAGACACATGGCATTCCCACACTGATTTTGTGACTATAAGGGAAAAGCCTATAGAATAACAGATACCCAGTCATTACACCATTCAGTCATGAAAAAAATCCAGTGACCATTCTCTTTCAGAATTCATCTTGAGGAGAAAACGAAACCTTAGGTTAAGCTAATGATAGCTAAAACCTTCAGCTAAAGGGGCCAGGAAGATGGCTCAGTCAGTAAAGTACTTGTAGCATAAGCATGGAGGCCTGAGTTCCTGAGTTCAATCCCCAGAACCCACAAAAGGACTGATTATGTAATCCTAGCACCACACTGCAGAAAGGCTTACTGGCCAGCTGGTGTAGCCATATCTGTTAGTTCTAAATTTAGCAAGAGACCCTGTCTCAAAAAAAATAAGGATTAAGGAAAACAGCAGATATCAACCTCTGCTCCCATATCTGTAGGCAAACAAGCATGCACACCCGCTCCGCACTCAGGTAAACAATGCCCTCCTAAACAAGAACAAGGGAAACCTTCAGCTGGGAACGGTTCTGTTGGACTCTTCCAGGTCCTTTCTTTTTTTTCTAACCATGTTAGCTGAATTCTTCTTTTGAAAGAACACAGAATCATGAATGTGAGCCTCTGTGGGTTAACTATTACAGCCAGAGTGGAAGCGTTCCCTCCCTCAGGATTCTTGATAGTGATTGAATTTTTGACTCCGTGTAGTAAGTCATGATGGGCAACTCTTGGCTACTGTTCATTGGCACTCTCGCATCTCAGCGCTTTGTGATATGATCTTGCCCCCGTGGTTTCTGGCTTTTCCTTATAGGTCAGAAAAATCCTTCAAGCTCAAATCAAGTGGGGATGTATGTTCAGGGAGGTCTTTCGAAATTGAGACTAGAAAAGAGATGCAGAAAAATGCCTTTTCAGTCTTCTTCTACGTGGTGACTAGGAGGACTCAACAGCAGGTGTGGGAAGGGCAGTCACTTGTCTGGGTAGCATAGACCAAGCAGAGACTGACAGATCTACTCCTCTTTACCTCCCGACCCCTTCTCACTCATCACTGTCTACAACAGTGTTCTGGAGGTCAAAGGTGAAGACAATGTCCAATGACTACTCTCTTACCCTGTACATGAGCTTTGTAACTGCCTTCAGTGAGAAAGCCAGAGAGATGGCTGCACTTGCCAAGTTACCATCTGACTCAGGAGCTGAACCTCCTCTGCCACCCATGGGACTCAGGCCTCTCAGGGGATGTGCTTGTTAGTTTTTGTCAACCTGAGACAAATCAGAGGCACCTAGGAAGAGGGAACCTGAGTTGAAGAATTGTCTCTGTCTGACTGGCCTGTGAACAAGCTTGGAGTATGTTTTAGTGATTAATGATTGATGTAGGAAGACAGAGTTCATTGTGGGTGATGCCACCCCTGGCCAAGTGATCCTGGGATGTATAAGTTGCTCACCCAGGCTGAGCAAGCCAAGGGTGGCAAGCTAGTAAGCAGCTCTCCTCTGTGATCTCTGCTTCAGTTCCTGCCTTGAGTTCCTGTCCTGATTTCCCTCACTGATGGAAAAAGTGCAGGATGAAGTGAACCCTTTTTTCTACACTTTACTTTTGGCCTTACTGTTTCCTTAACGGCACCAGAGAAGCAGATTAAGACAGGTGCAGACTGTCCTTTCTGTTCTTTGGGGTGGTTAATCTCAACTGTAAACTTGTCCAGACTGAGGGACCCTAGATGATTCGTAAAGCACACTTATGGGAGTGTCTCTATAGGGACTTAGAGCAGTTATATCTCAGGGACTGGAGCCTAATCAGAGGTTCCATCCATTGATAGATGCAAAATACGAAAAACTGTGAACTCTAGGAGCTGTGGAAGGTGGGAGGCTGGGGGGAGGAAGTGGACACAAGTAAGTCCATTTTAAGGACTTGGCATATATGCTCACATTTAGCAGCCATTTAACTCTCATCAAATTAATAACTTTGAACTTCACCTTATTCAGATGGAAAATGAGAACAGAAAAGGAACTAATTCATTTTTAAAACTCTCTGTCTGTCTCTGTCTCTCTGTCTCTCTGTCTCTGTCTCTCTCTCTCTCTCTCTCTCTCTCTCTCTCTCTCTCTCTCTGTGTGGTTTCTCTGTGTGTCTCTCTCTGTGTCTCTCTCTCTCTCTCTCTCTCTCTCTGTGTGTGTGTGTGTGTGTGTGTCTCTCTGATAGAGAATCTCATTTTATAGTACTGGCTGTCCTGGACCTTGCTTTGTAGCCAAGGCTGGCCTTGAACTCATAGGGATCTATTTGCTTCTGTTTCTATCTCCTATGTGCTAGAATTAGAACCATGGCAGTGCCCTCAGCTTCCCAGTCATTCAATTCCTGTGAGGCCAAAAAGATATCTCACATCAGAATGCTTGGTGCTCAGGAGTGCTTATTCAGTGATAGTTTCTAAGATTTGTGAGGACAGGACCTTTGCTTGCTTTCTTTCTTTCTTTCTTTCTTTCTTTCTTTCTTTCTTTCTTTCTTTTTCTTTTTCTTTTTTTTTTTTGAGATAGGGTTTCTCTGAAGCCCTGATTACCCTGGGACTCACTCTGTAGAACAGGATAACCTTGCACTTAGTGATCTGTCTGCCTCTGCTCCTTACGTGCTGGGGTTAAGGGTATGTGCCACCACCTCCTGGCTTAAACAACTAAAATCTACATATTTCAAAAATCCATTTAAAAATATCCTACCCAGTTTGACCTGCCTATTTTCCACTCTGTTACAATCTCTTCAATAAATGAACCACTAATTAATGCAACATGAATACAAAGCTAACACTCATGCACATGAGACTGATAGACTCAGTAGCCTCTAAATCTTCTAACACTTGTTCTGTTACTTTCTGTCTCTATAACCAAACACCTGGGATAACTAACTTATGAAGACAAAAGGTGATTTGAGCTCCCAGTCCTGGAAGTTCTAGTTGATGACGAATGGTCCCTTCTTTAGATTTGTGATGGAGCAGCACATGCCAAAGTAAGATTACATCATAAGCTAAGAATCAAAAAGGAGGAGGGGCCCGAGTCCCACAATCCTCCTTTGGCAATGTCGAAGGACCCTACCTCTCAGCATCACTCTGAAGACCAAAGCTTCACTGTCTGTGTCCTTGAAAGGGACATTCCAAATCTAATTATAGTTCCAGTGTTTGTGTCAAAATGGTTGGATCCTACAAGATTGGCCTGAGTGACTAAGGCTCATGGGTGGATATTCTCTACTTTTGCTTGGGAAAGCAGACTAATCAGTACTTTTAAAACTATTTGGCCAAAGTGTGCAGGGAAATGACTTACTATAAAGGTTGGAGGAAAGCTGAGTTGTTGAGCGGGGTGATGGCCAAAAGGGTTGTAACTTGTATCAGACTCAGGCACAGGATGATTACTGAGTGCAGAGGACTAAATGACTTAACCAAGCACCCAGTTAGGGACAGGCAGAGCTGGCACTTGAACAAAAGTCATCTTCATGTCTGGGTCTACCCAGCTCTAGAAGAGGCTCTCAAGCAGGTAGTGATGCAGCTATGACACATTGTGGGCTTTGTGGCCCTGGTCCAAACTGGGTAATCCCTGGTATCCTTCAGAAATGTCATCTATAAAGGGATGCAATGATCTGTGCCCAGCTCCCTGTGAGCAATAGTGGAGTTTCTGTCAGCCGTCAGCAAAGTTTTACTATGGCAGGAGAAAGGAGGATGTATCCCAGAAACTCCTGCCTATTTTCCCACAACTTTGACATCTACTGGACAGGCAGTCCCTTGGGTCTTTTACCCTGTATTCCTCAGAATCTCCAGGAGATACATAGTGTAAAATATGCCCAGGGGTTGTTAAACTGCATTAGTATTATACCTGAATTCATGAAGTCTGTGTTCTAAGAGGGGACAGATGACAGCTGTTGGCTCTTCAGTCTGTGTTTTCTAGAATCTGTGTGCCGTCATAAACAACATGTCGTGAGGTTCCGGCCAGCACCACAGGATGTGGAAGGCCTCAGAGCCCAACCTGTAAACCCCTCACTTCATCCCGCATAGCTTTCCAACCACTATTTATTTTTCCTTGACAAAAACGAAAGCTTTCTCTTCCTTGCCAAGACTCTTACAGAGAAAGCTTTGAAAAAAAAAAGTCTCTTTCTGCAAAATTAGTTGAAACTCCCATAAATAACTTTAAAAGCAAATTTAATTTACTTAATGTACCTTAGACTATTAGTTAAGTGAAGTCCTGTGTGTGTGTGTGTGTGTGTGTCTGTCTGTCTGTGGATGTGTGTGTGTGTGTGTGTGTGTGCACATGTTTGTATATGTACATAAAGGCCAGAGCTCAACATTAGATGTCATTCCTCAGAAGCCAGTCACCTTTGTTTTTGAGAGAGGGTCTTTCAGTGGCCTAGATGTCATTAAGTAGGCTAGGCCCTAGGGAATCTGTCCCTCTGTCTATCAGTTATCTTCTCACAAGCATGTGCCAGGATGCCAAGGTCTTTTTTTTTTTAACCTGGGTGTTCTAGAAAGTAAGGTTCTAGAGATTGAACTCAGGTCTCTATGTTTACACTCCAGGTGCCTCCACCCATTGATATATCTCACTGGCCCCTGAAAGTGAACGTGCTTTAAAAGAATGGCTTACTTCAGGGAATGAAGTAGAAAGATATATACTTTGGGATGGGGTAATAAGAGAAATCTGTAGGCTATCTCTTGTCACCAGTGATGATGACAGAGATGTTGAGAATCAGAGATTTCATGCATCAGTTCACAACATGGAAGCAGATATTACTTCCCCCCCCCTTTTTTTTTTTTTATCTTTCCTACTTGTCCAGAAGGGTAGGCTGCACATCACACAATTTCAGTATGAAAAAAAAAATGGATGGAGAAAGCTAAAAGCGAAATTTTTTGTCCTATTTACCCTTAACAATGCTGGGCTGGCATTGTCATCTCCATTTTTAAGTGGGTGATGGGAATCCAAACTCAGGTTCTTCATGCTTAGGTAGCAAGTACTTGGTGTGCTGAGACATCTCCTAATCCCCATAACCTCCTAAATATTTCTCTAGGATGGTAGACCTAGGAACAAGATGCTCGTTTATGGTAACATCTTGACAAGACACTAATCCTGGGTGTGTAGTGAACTAGACAACTTACTGCTGATATTTCCAGGCATGCTTTCTAGTATTTCAGGTTTAATTGTACCCTGCCCAGAAGATCTCTGTTATCTGTGTCTGCTTGTTTTAAGATCCATCACACTCTATAGCACTGAAAGATGAAGCCTGTGGTCTTTCTCTTGCCCTTTTACTGTCTGTCCTAGCAGAGCTGTGAGGGAAAGATGAAGGACAAAGTCCCTACAGGACACAGAGACTGAGATCTTCAGAACCGGACAAAGACTTCAGGGCTGGCCTTGTATTTCCTCAAAGGATGGTCAGTAGTAGATGGAGTAGCCTTGACATTACCAACAAAGCAGATGTCTAGCAACTAAATTATTAAGTACCCAAGTGAGTTAGTAAAATAATATAAGCAGAACAAACTATGGAACCCATCACAAGAAACCTCTTTATTTACTTTTAGAAACCCAATATAAAGCCATTTTCCCCTCTAAGGTTAAAAAATTTGCTTTGGTTAAATCGTATCTATGGCTACAACTTCTTCTTCCTCTTCTTCCTCTTCTTCCTCTTCTTCCTCTTCTTCC